>JACXGJ010004582.1:0-38271 GCA_016801105.1 Esox niger
ATTCCAGCTAGCTAAGCTGTCTGGCTTGTGTTCTACAGATTTGTTAGCTTTTTTGTTGAATGTTTTAGTTTATTTTGTTTTGTAGGAAAACACCATGTCGGTGGCGTTTGCACCTCACAGACAACGTGGAAAGGGTGATATAACACCTGCTGGAATTCAAAAGGTAATTAATATTTATCACGCACCAGAACAGAGATGGAGCTCGATAGCACCAGCTCCTGCTAGCTAACTAGCCTAGCCAATTCGAACTGTTAAAAGGGAAATAGATTGGTAACAATGTTGCTAGGGTAAAGGCAAGCGCGGTCAATATGAACTTCGCGGCTATGGGCAAATAATAAAATCATTACGAACATGTTGAGTCGATTCGATCGACTAACATTGCATTTGTTTCTAATATTATTGAACCTATAGGCCTATGCTAGTGTTTTCTTAGCTAACTGAATTGTTGGCGTCTTTTGTTAGCCAGACACACAACGACAGAACACTGTATTACTAGTAGTATTAGCGTTCAGCTGACCCATTGATTGAAGCTAGTTAGCTAGAATGCAAAGGCGGGCTGACCGCTAAGTTACAACGTTGCCACCAATATCATTTACTGCTGTAAGTCCAAATAAAATCAAAAAAATCATGTAACGAGTAGTTGGAATTTTAGCAGTTTCCCTTTCCACGTTATACTGGTATTTTCATGCATGTACTATGCAGCAATACGCCTAAATACAATGTGAATGGGGCAATCTCGTGAAACTGGTCAGACTTTACAGTTCTCTTTTTCTATTGACCGACAATTTTCAAAGTTTTTTCCTTCTTTCCTGTTTTTCTCTTATGTTTAAGTTATTGGATGAGAACAATCAACTGATTCAATGTATAATGGACTTCCAGAGCAAAGGAAAGACAGCAGAATGTTCACAGTAAGTAAACCTTAATTAACAAAAGCTTCATATCTAATGAGCTTTCCGGTAGCATACTGTCATTTATGTAATTGTAGTCTACTGGTTGCGGCTAATGTGTTTTTTCTGTCAAAAGGTACCAGCAAATGCTCCATAGAAATTTGGTTTACCTGGCCACGATAGCGGACTCCAATCAGAACATGCAGTCTCTGCTTCCTGCTGTGAGTATGGGTCAGGGGCATAAAGGCCAATCATGTTAAATCAACTGGGAACATATTTGGATTCACTTGTTAAGTTTTTCAGGAGCAAATTCTTGTGGTCAGTGATTTAAAATCTTGAAGCAAGCATAGCCCAGGTTTTTTTTTTTTTTAAAACATGACTCTATTTCAAAGTGCCTAATAATATCCGCCCCATAATATTCCCTTCACCAACCAATAATCTGATAAACGACTACATAGGCCTGGGTCATGGTTAAGTAATTGAACGGCAACAACAGGGCAAAGGTGCAATTGAAGAATAGGTTTATACATGACAGTTAGTCAAACATTTTTGTAGTCTTATCAAGTACAGCTAAATGAAGCTATAATACTGATGACCTTTTCCCATTTTTTTAGTACATCTACGCTGTGGTGCTAGGATTTTTTTTGGAGCTGCATGTGAGATTGAATGTAATCACATAATGTGCCCCGTATGCCACTCAAATGCAAGCTTTCCCCTGTCTCCCCTATTGATGATCAAAGGGGAGGTGTATAATGTTCACCTAGATGCTTTGTACTTGATTTCAGAAGTGTGACTCCCCTACTCCCCCAGAGGTAAAGTTTGAAGTGAGTATGCATGGAGAAGTTGGGGTTGAATAATGATAGCTATGATAGGGTGTCTTGGTTCTCACCATGTCCAGACAGTTTGTTTGAAGCTATATGGCTCCCCCATAGATTCCCAAACAGGTGGTCTTTGATTTTGACCCAACAAACGTGATACGTGACTCTTGAGCTACACTGCAGGTGTTGGGCTAATTGATGGCCTTTACAGTGCAGTAGTATGCTCTAGTGTAATACAATGGCATACTTGGTTGGTTGGCTGTCCTTTTTTATAAAGGCACGTCGCTTCAGTCTGCTGCTGTGAAATAGACATTATCATAACATGATAATTCCAGAGATAAGCTATCATCTTATGTCCACTGACAGACAATGCCATAACCTTGTAACTCTGTACATAGTACATGGTTTGCTTTAATTTATTTTAAGATGATTGATGTCACTATGTGTTTTGCGATGGCATGGTTGTCCATGCATCAGTCTTCATCCCTCACTCTTCCCCTCTCTTTCTGTGTCATACATGGCCCTTAGTTACTGTATCTGTTAAACGGTTGATGTTTTCCTCTGTCTTTAGCCACCCACTCAGAACATGCCAATGGGCCCTGGCGGGATGAACCAAACTGGAGCTCCAGGCCCCCAGCCCCCCCACGGACACACCATGCCCTCTGAGGGCATGGTCAGCGGTGGCCCTCCAGCCCCTCACATGCAAAACCAGATGAACGGTCAGATGCCCGGTAAGTGACCCTCCCCTCCCCATCAAGTCCTCCCCCTGTCTCACTCACCAGAGTTGCCTAGCAACACCACAGAGCTCCGAGGGGAGGGGAGGAGATGGTGCCGGGCGATGATGTCACTTGTTTATCTGCAAGCTGTGCTGGTCTTGTATTCTACTTTACTGTGTTTGTGTTGGTTTGTTTGTGTTAGGCATGACTGTCAACATTCAGACTACTTCCGTGCCACTGCCTAGGTAGACTGTTTGCAGCGCCATACAGCAGATATGCCTGTAAATATTAGAATAGGGAGAAATGCCTTTCAGAGGAGAGTGAATGTTTAAAGGTAATTATGGTGTATAGGGTAAAATGTTGCCGATTTACATTATCTGTGGTTGTTTCTTAGGCCCAAATCACATGCCCATGCAGGGCCCCGGGCCAGGCCCCAACCAGCCTCCCAACATGCCCGGCAGTGGCTCCATGAACATGCCCCCCAGCAGCCACGGCTCCATGGGCGGCTACAACCATGCCGTGCCCTCCTCCCAAGGCATTCCTGCTCAGGGCCAGATTAACATGACTCAGGGGCAGGGACCCATGGGCAACTATGGACCCCGGCCCAACATGAACATGCAGCCAAACCAAGGTATAGGGGAATGGGGCTGGAGTTTGCTCGATGGACCTTCATTTGTCCCTCTTGATGTTGACGACATCTACTCATAGGTTCTTCTTTTCTTACTGGGTTCTATCATGAAACACTGCACATGTTTGTTGTTCTCCCCCCAGGGCCCATGATGCACCAGCAGCCTCCCTCCCAGCAGTACAACATGGCTCCTGGGGCTGCTGGGCAGCACTACCAGGGCCAGCAGAACCCCATGGGCATGATGGGTCAGGTCAACCAGGGCAACCACGTGATGGGACAGAGGCCCATGCCCCCTTACAGACCCCCACAACAAGGTATGCTGCGCTCCTCAGAGTGGACCACAGGGCCTTGGCCAAGCTGCCTGGATTCACTTGACACAGGGCTGAAACCTTCTCTCTTCTCTCCATTTCTTGTCCTTTAAGTGGCGCTATCTTTCTGCGTAAATCTGTCGTTGACCACAGACTGCGGTAGCCCAGTAGCCAGAGAAGGAGCACTGAGTCAGGACCACTGAACGTTGCTCTCAGCCCAGCACTTCTAAACTGTAGTCTGGTGACCAGGGAGGCTCACAATGGAGCTCTCTAGCGAAATAAGCAGGCCAAAGTCCCACCTCTCAACCCTTTCCCACCGAAACCCACCCCCCACAAACCCACCCACCCACCACCAACTCACCCACCCCAACAACACCTTGAATCTACCTGTGTGTGTGTTGTGTGCCGTGTGTGTATGTGTATGTAGGACCCCCTCAGCAGTACCCAGGGCAGGAAGACTACTATGGGGACCAGTACAGTCACGCAGGACAGGGAGCCTCAGAAGGTAGGAGACCCAACCCTCCAACCGACCAAACGATTGCTCACTCGTAGAACCAACCCAGACTTCTCGGTCTAACGTTCATTTAAGGCTGGGATACATGACACAATTAGTCCTACCTGTCTCAGATCCACTACGGTTAAGCAGTTCAAACCCAGTCGTGTTGAAATAGTAAGCGATATTGTTCATTAACTTTCCCTGCCATACAATCGGGCAGTCAGGGCATAATTGGGCTAGATTTGCTGGGCAAGTTTCCCTCACCAATGTCCCACCAGATAACTTGGTTTATTCCACACAGTAAAATTGATATTTCCGCATAACAAGGCTCAGTATATTGTAGTGATGTAGTGCCCTACTGTTAGCTGTAATAGCTGCATTATTATAGGCAAACGTGCAATTACTTAAAAAATATGCAGTTGGAAATGTAGCGTCTTAATTGTTTCTGTTTTAAAGTTTTATTATACTGTGTAATGTTACCCGATCACTCAAGAATAAGATCAGTACATGCAATTCCCTTGAAACAGATTAAATCAATACAACTGTTTGCATGCAGTCAAAGGAGAACAATTAGGTATCATTCATGACAGTGATTCCCAAATTATTTCTTCATTTACAATAAAAGTGGCCTAATTTAGTTGATTAGGGCTGTTGTATCCTAATTAACTTAAAGGATCGTTATATTTGGATGCTATTGTAGGCTAGCATTTGGTATATTGATATGCTAACAACTATTGAGAATTGATGACATACTTAAAAAGAAAAATATGCTCCTCTTACATGAAGTATGAGGCAACAACTCTGGCCAAATCAAGCATTAAGAAGTGAATGCCATCACAGTTGATTGTTGATTTTACTGAAAGATCCTCCGGTAAGAACAGTTTCAGACGGGACTCCTAACATAGGTTAGACCAGCTCACCAGCTTGCTTGCGTGCGTGCATGCGTGTGTGCTAGCGTGTGTGTGTGTGCGTGAGTGTGCCCGCACGCACATGTGCAGGAATAACTTATAGGTGTAGAGAACCTTTTATTGTTTTAAGTAGCTGATGGTGGGACATGTTCATCTAATTTGCGGTTGCTTTAAGTACCATGTAGATTCTCTGCTAATCTGAGAGCCATCACAGGTGTATGTGCTTGTACCTGACCGCTGCAGTCTCATTTTCCTTGGGGTTTGCTGCCATTTCTTAAGACTTGGACAAACTAGCTGATGGTGCTGATGGTAAACCTGCAGGTGGGGTGTCAGTCTGGCCTCAGAGGAGCTGTTGAGGCATGGGGAAGGACAGCGGATAGAGAACTCCTACAACATGTTGTGACACATAACCGCTCCCTTGTCTCAGTGGATCGTTCAGTACCACTTCACAAAAAGCCGTATACAAATTGAAAAGGCTTTATTTAGGTTTCAGCGTGGTTATCATGTGGAAGTGGACCGTGGAGGTTGCCTAACTACTCAGTTGGACATTAGTCACATTGCACTGTAAGCACTTTGCCTGCCCACCATCCCTCAAGGGCTGTGCGTCATTGCTAAACAAATAGCTATTGAGTTCTGTCTAACCATGATCTTGTTAAGCTGTGGCTGCAAATGTGTACAGCAATTCTATCCATGGTGTTGATATCAAATGAGGCTTCTACCGGAAGAGCTTCTGCTTTGGCAGAATGCCAAACCCAAGTGTCTGCAGACTGGCCAGATGTTATGTTGAAGGGTCCTGGCAGCAAAGGAGAATAGTCTTTTTTCCAGATAATTCACACCCCTTAAATATTGACTTTGCCTCTCCATAAACCATTTTTATGAAATGAAAAACGTTGTCCTGCATGTCAATCATTTTTTACACGTTATCTATTAGCTATTTACTTTCAGTCTTGGACCCTGCGTTCTTCAGTCTCAAATACCTTGGCTGTACTCTGATGGCAGTTACAGGATTCAAAAATTGTCTTGGAAATATAAGTGCATTGTAGAATAAAGAATCTGGCTGCATAGCCAACTTTCTGGGGACTTTCCTAAAGCTCTTGCACATGTTTCCTTTCAGCACTGCAACCAATGTATATCATTCAAAACTGCAAAGTAGGCTACTTTGAAACAAGTCCCAACTCTAGAAGAAACTGATCCGAGATCAAATGGTTCCTGTGCACAATGATGCTGCGTGGATGTAATAATGATAATTCCTGTGGTGATTGACTGCAGTGGATGTGCAGTCAAACATACTAGGCTATTATATTGCGTTCTGTCACACGTGTATACAATACCGTGATATGTTGTAGGTTGTTCTCTAAGAGCGTTGAGGATTAACATGTGTGTCAAACATGATGCTTACACGCTTCTGGAAACCCAAGCTCTTTTGGTCTAAAGGTGGCCTGCATATCCTAAAAAATTCTGATCCAAAGCCACCTCCGTCTTATTTCCGTCCATGATTTAGTACGTTTGCAAAACTATAAACAATAACATGTTTTTGGACACGTAAATGTACAAATAATATAAATTTGTTCAGTACTATTACAAACATAACCGTTCAAAGGTATATGTTTTTCCTATTTTCCACATTGTGGAATAATAATGAAGTCATCTAAATTATGAAGTAACACATGCCGGCACATGCACAGGTAAGGCTTAACATTCTCTCAACAAGCTCCATTAGTTAGTCATCTGGAATGCATTTAGATTTACAGGTGTGTCTTGTTAAAAGTGAATTTACGGAATTACGTAATGCATTAGGGTGGAAGACCATCATTTGTCTTTTCTGTAGTATTCAATATTATGGCAAAAATTGCTGAAATAATAATTTTTCATTATTTATAAAATGAAAGTCATCCAAACTGGAAAGTCTCAAGAACTTGAACGTTTCTTCAAGTGCTGTTGCAAAAACCATCAAGCAATATGAGGGAATTGGACGTCATGATGTGTAAAGCAAGATGTGCCTTTGCTGCAGAGGATAAGTTCAATAGAGTTACCTGCCATAGAAATCTGCTATTAACTGCACCTCAGATCGCTTCCCCAGGTGTGGTGGTGTTGGGGTGCTTTGTTGGTAACGAATTCAAAGCGCACACCATCCGCATGGCTGCCATAGCATTGTGCATCAATTGCCCACCCCATCTGGTCTGCGCTTAGTGGGACTAACATTTATTTTTAAACAGGAAAATGACCCAACACCTTCAGGCTTTCTAAAGGCTATTTGACCAAGGCGTGCTGGTGCTGCATCTGATGACCTGGCCTCCACAATCCCCTAACACCAACCAAATTGAGATGTTTTAGGATGACTTGGACTGCAGAGTATGAGAGCGGAGTTGAGCTGTTCGAAATCCCACTCACTGCTCCATGACTTTCCCAACACACAACTCGAAACTGCTCTTCGCTTGCAGGAAAAAAGGTGCTGCTCCAATTCATTGATTTTGTTTCGTTTTAATTCAAATATAATCGGTCAATTCTGCGATTATGTAGGCTGTCGATTACTTTTTTATTTAAATTGTATTTTTATATAAGCAAGTCATAGTGTTTCAAACCCATAATTAAAAATAGTCTAGCGATCAGTCTTTTAACCAAAATTTAGGCACGCAAACAAGTAGGACGCGATGATTAGCTTATTATTAATTGTATACGATAATGAAATACTAAACCATTTCCAAGAAAACATTTGGGCTATAGAATGGATCAAATAAAATAGTAAATGTCAATGCTTAGAATTCAATTATAATGACATGGAAAAGCCTTTTCAGCATGCAGCCATTATTTTTATATATATATATATATTAGGATATATCTAAACACACACATATGCATACACGCACATGCACACTACTGTTCAGAAGTCTGGGGTCACTTGAGAATTTCCTTTGTTTTCTAGGGAGGAGCTAATCTTTGGTCCATTAAAATAACATCAAATTGATCAGAAATATAGGGTAGAGAATGTTGTAAACGACTATTGTACCTGGAAATGGCTGATTTCTGTAATGGAATATCTACATAGGTGTACAGAGGCCCACTGGAAAAAAGATTGAACCTGTTATGGACAGACTGATTTTAGTTTGAGGTGTTCTGATCACAAAGAACATTCGTGAGACACAGATCAAATGAAGAGCTGCACTGATGGAGTGCTTGATGCCATCTGTCAAGCATGGTGGAGACAATGTGATGGTCTGTGGGTTTCTTTGGTGGTGGTTTAGTGGGAGATTTGTATCGGGTAAAAGGGATCTTGAAGAAGGAAGGCTATCACTCCATTTTGCAACACCATGCCATATCCTGTGGATGCCGCTTGATTAGAGCCATGTCTCTCTTATAACGGGACAATGACCTGAAGATCAGCTCCAAACTATGCAAGAACTATTTAGGGAAATAATTGTAAGCTGGTATTCTGTCTATAATGGAGTGGCCGAAGCAATCACTGGATCTCATCCCCATTGAGCTGTTGTGGGAGCACTATGTTACCTTTTGCACCAGCCTTTATTATATGTTTCTATATTAAAGTATTTATTAAAATATATGATGTCTTAGGCAACGAGCTATGTAGCCGACCAGTTAAATATGCATGCTGGGATGAGCATGCTCTGACCATGTGGAGTAAATGCTACTCTGAGCGATTGAGCGAAAGCTTCTTGGCCTGCTCAAATAATGCTCTTCACTCCAGTCAAATTGGGATGGCTGCACTCCCCACTCTACTTCACACACATACTCTGCTGCCGAGTGATGGAGAAGCTGGCAACAAGTGCGCAGCATATGTGGAAACTCCTCCAAAACTGTAGGAAAATAGTTCCATGTTTTTACCTCATGAGTCTGGCTGAGGGAATTCAATTGATTTGCAAAGCTGTCGTCAAGATGTAGCGTGGCTACTATAAATGTATTTGTTATGAACTAAAAACTTTGTTTTTTAGTTTCTCCAGGATTCCATGTGATATTTCATAGTTTTGATGGCATTTCTGTTATTCTGTAATATGGACAAGTGTAAAAATAAATACCCTTGAATGAGTAGGTATTTCCAAACGTTTTGGTTCTGTATGTAAGTCTAATGAATCCCCTGAATTTGCCACATTGACTTGTATCTCCTCCATAATGGACATTTAAATAACATCTTCCCATGTCCTTGTGAAATAATTCTACAGGTGATAGTGGTTACGGTGGATGTAGCAACCCGTATCCTGATCAAGGCTTTGATTCCTCACAACAGTACTACCAAGGAGGTATCAATTTAGCTTCACAGAAGTGTATGTAGGGAGAGGCTAAGCTAAAGACACAATGACTTATGGAACATTTGTGTTGCTTTCATGGGGATGTTTTTTATACTTCCCACGAGATAACAGCTATTTTGTTTGATAACTGCAGTAACCGAAAAGCTAACTTTTTTATAATTAATAACATACCTAAAATACACTTTCTACATCCATTATTATTTTACCATCATAAAGCCTTCCCATGCCAGCTCTGTTCAGGTTAATGGAGGTTGTGTTGAGCAGATGAAGTTTGTTATAGTCTGACCTCACTGTTTTCTGGCTTCATTTTCTTCACCGCTATGCACATGACTGCTTCTAATGGTTCTTGATTTCTCACTCACATATTTAATTTCTTATGAATATTGTTCAAGCTTAATTTATTTTTATTGAAGCTCATAGCAGGTGTCAGGTAAGGATTCTGAAAAGGTGTCGCTATAACTCTGTTGCATATCAAGAACCCAGATCTTACTGTTTGAATGGGCGTGCTCACAGTGTTGGTTCTTTTCTCCTGTGGTTCTTGTCTTGTCTGCCAGAGCGAGACCCAGCAGCCAACCAACAGTCCCCCTATGAAAAAGATCATGGTTTGTTAACTTTGTTTGTTAACAGCCTACATCAGTATTTAAAAAAAAAAAAAAAGAAAGGAAAAGAAAACATTGTGATCAGGGTTGGGGTCAATTTCCTGTTTCACTTATTCGCATCAGGAAGTGAACTGAAACGTAAAGTCACATAGTGAAAAGGACTTTCCAATCCTAGAAAAGTATTGGTTAGGATTTTAAATGGGATGTTCAGCTTATTTCCTGAACTGAAATGGAATAGACCCTCACCCTGGTTCTGGCCACACTGAGCACTGCTCTACTGTCTCCTGTGTTATTGTCGACCCTGGTTCAAATATTGGAATTTTGCAGACACTGTAATGTCTTTCTTATGCCCCCTGTAGGTAATGCCCAGTATGGCCAGCAGCAGGAGGCCTACCAGCAAGGCCCTCCCCAGCAGCAGGGCTACCCTCCACAGCAGCAATACCCTGGACAGCAGGGCTACCCGGGGCAGCAACAGGGCTACGGTGGGTGGCGGCTACGGTTGCCTTTTGTCTTTTGGAATTCCTCATTCTTGCATATCCCAGTTTCACTGTACTATTTTTGGCGAATAATTTCAAGCCGTATATCTGTATTTCCGGTATTGCTAAGCTGTCCAGTGACGAGAGGAGTCTGAATGCCTGACGGAATTGAAATGGAGTTAAATTAGGATGCCTGTTGGTGTTGTGGAGGATATATAATAACGGATTGATTTCTTGAAGTTTAACTAAAATTGGAAATGAGAAAATAATTTTCTCCAAATTCAAAGACTCATGTGGAATGGGAATAGAATCACATGGGATATACATGGGGAGAGTCTTTAATTAGAAATGACACTGCTCAATCTGACTCAATCAACAGTTCTCCTGTAGGAGGCACCATTTTCTTTCCCATTTACTTGTAAGTCCTTGATTCCTAATGTTGCACACCAATGTTTTGCCATTTGACATGGTGCAATTTCAATGTTGCTGCACTTGTTTGCTGTACGGCGTCCCTATGATCAGACGAGGTGGAGGGCAGACACTGTGTGGTCGATGTCCCTCCAGTACTCCCGTGGCTGTCTGATAAAATGTCCCTGCACTCACAAATTAACAGATGGACTGAGTGAGTGAGTGAGTGAAGAATGACGCAAGCTTATGGGCCATCATATAAAACACCCTTGGTTTTTAAAATCCTGTCAGCTCTTCATTCTCTTTCTCCTAGAGCCAGAGGCCTTTCTCTTATGTCAGTAATGAGCTGGTGGAGAACGGCAGAGGCTGTGAGGTGGCCTCCATCTGGCACAAAAACACCCACACACACACACCAACACACACACACACACTCACACACAAGCCCATTCCCTTGCAGACGGCCCCCACAAGGTTAAGCTTTGCAGCGGCGGCGCTTGCTTTAGGAATTCTGTTACAATGTAGCGTGGGCCTTGGTTGACTTGACCCCAGTCACACAGGCAGTGTAATACTGATCAGCCGATAGCCCGAGCAGTTGGTTGCTAGCTCCAGTGGCGTAGCGTTATTATGTAGTGATTTTAAATGAGGCTCTGGGCCTCTAATGAAGGCGCGTGGAAGCTCCTTTATGTCTCCTTGCATTAGACGCCGGAGAAACCGCCCCGGTTTTTGGCTTCGGCTTCACTGCTCTTGAAGTTCCAGTGATTACAAAGCCGAGCAGGCACGTGTTAGTGTGAGGTCAAACTTCTACTTGTGGGGCAGGGCCCAATTTAGACCGACCGGTCGCTGGCTGGCTAGCTGTCTTCTGGCTGTCAGGGGGCGGATCGGGGGGGTGAAGTGTGATGTTTCTCAGGTCGACTGGGTTTTTCTGTGACCTAATAATTTCTCTCCTATTGTCCGACCCCAGGTCCATCCCAGGGAGCCCCCGGCCAATACCCCCAGGGTTACCCCCAGGGCCAGGGACAGCAGTACGGAGCCTACAGGGGCCCCCAGCCCGGCCCTCCTCAGGCCCAGCAGCAGCGCCCATACCCAGGCTACGACCAGGTGAGTATGAGCCTGTGAATAGGCAGGCCTAACCTCAGTCTCCATGCGGCTCTTATTGGTGCACTTAGCTGTTGTGATGGTTAGAATTGGAAGTTTAGAACGTTACGTTTCTGCAGGGTTCAGGGAGTGTCCGTGAGTAGATCCAAGGGTGGTGGGGGTCTTGTGCATGCTTGACATTGTATGGACAGTTTAAGATCTACTTCCTAGAGCCAGTTTCATGTATATAGCCAGCTAAAGTGTGGTTCTCCTCAGTTAGGAGAAACCTGGTGTCTCAGTTCATAAATATTTAGAATAATTCAGTACATTGCCTTGGATGATACAGTCAGTCAGAGCAGTGCAATGCAAGGACTATGTAGTCTCTCCTCCCTAAAGGCAACAGAGACCTTTGGGAGTGTTACAGGGGAGGGGAGAGCTACATGATGCCCTGTATTTTCTGTGGTCCTTTTGCGGGGGCCACAGCTACACTTTGATTCTTTATCTTTGAATATTCAGGGACACATGAGGAAATAAAGGCCCAGGGATTTGAACCCCTGACTAGCTCTGTAAGAAGCAAAGGTAATGGTTGCTGTGAAGACGTCATCTCAACGTCAAATCTGGACGTCTGACCGTTTGCCTAGCCTTGATTTGCATTTGTCATGTTTCTCCTCCTCTGTCTTCTATTTAAACACCTGATTTCCACCTTTACTTTAACGTCTTTTTGTAACCAGGGGTCGAACTTTATGCTTTAGGTTTTAAAACATACCAAGCTTCTTTATGAGAAGTAATGTAAGATCAAATTGACTAAATCAAAGTTTAAAAAAAATATTTGAATAATTATGCACAGTATAGAATATCTCATCATAAATAGTAATAGTAAGAAAATAGCCATATCAAATTTGAATTTGTACTTCTAAAGAGCAGCCACTTTCGACCCCTGTTTAGAAATTAACCTGTAAAATACTAAAATGTATAGTTTAATTTTTTTTAAATGGCCCTCTATCATCTGAAGTATAAAAGTCAGAGTAGTGTCTCCCCACCGCCATTTATCAATATAGTGATGTAAAGTCCCTTCCCTTATTTCACGAGGCCATGCTTCCACCTGCTGGTTAAATCCAGCCACTGCATTCATACACAGGACTAGTCTGCATCTGTATTTGTAACATAAGGTTGATGGCTACCACAGATGTGCTTGTCTGCATCCTGTTTAGCTGTGTAAATACGAACACATCCCTAGTCAATGTCTGTTTGTTCAGATGTTTAGATAATGAAAATGTATTAATATGTGTCAGTTTACAGTACCTCCCTTTCTCCCTCCACAGGGTCAGTATGGAAATTACCAGCAATGAGAGATGGTCATGGCAGTCACTCAGTCACCAAGAGCACTGCTCTGACCTCTATACACTTGACCTCTGTACAACTGTAATCTGGACTTTTTGAACGGCGGCCGCTCACTGAGACACACATTCACACTCCTTGTGGTTCTTTACGTGAAGTGTCATTTTTGTAAATGTGGATAATCAGATGATTTTTGTCCACTTCCATCACTCCCCTTCTGGTCTGAGTTATAGTCTCAAAGCAGCAATGCCTTAAAATGAAACAGAGCTGCCTTATCCAGAGCACTGCAGATTTGTGAAACTGTCAGAAAAAATAAGTTACATTCATTTTTTTGGATACCACAGAGGACAGAAATGTACAGACCCGAAGTTCACGCTCTCATAGTGCAGTGTTCCTCCATCCAGTAAACCCCCATCCGTAAGAAGCAATAATGCCAATGGGATTGGGAGGGTTGGGACGGAGGCCGTGCGAGATGAATCCGAAAGAAATTCTGTCAGGCCGTGGTACATGTCAAGGTCAACATATGTCATGTAAAAATGTATTTTATGCTTTTTAGATGGAGATATCTTTGTATAAGAATTTGGAGACTAGAATTGTTGAATATTGTTTCTTAATAGTATTATGTCTCAACCAAAAAAAGGAAAAAAAAAGTGTAGTGAGGATATTGTCTTCATCACCCGTTTTGTTTATTTGTTCCCCCTGAATTATCTTTGCTTCTTCAGTGACTTGTACAAAAAGTATGTGCTTGGGGTAAATAAATCCGATGCCTTGGTTTTATGTATATAAGAAAGCCCTAAAAAAATACTAGGAACATACCGATCTTTATTGAAGCACCAGTACTGAAAATTGTTTTCATTGTTGTAACAGAACGATGACCTGTGAGTGGCCGTATTCTGACTTGAGATGTGTGTCTAAGATAAGGGGCTGGGCCCATACACAAAGTCTCCGATTAGGAGGGCTAGATTGGGATTTGGTTTCTGTTTGAAATGATAATGTGATACCAGGAAATTGAGCCTGGCCCTAGATTATTACTCCTAATCTGTGACGCTTTATGAATGTCCTAAAGGTTGGAAGTGTGTATCTGCTGAGTATGGATTTGGCCCTTCAGTGTGCTCTGACATTTGACAGCAGCATAAGGGGTGTGTCTAGTTGGGGGATATTCCAAATGTATGCCTAATATAAATTAGATCAATGTGATCTTCCCGATCGTCTTTTAAATGTTATTCCACTCATGCTGAATATTCCCATTATCAGCACGGGGGAGAGCTTTCATCACCTACTGTCAAGACAGGCTCACACTTTTATCCAGGATATTTGCCCTCACATAGCTGGGTTCAGTCGGACTTCTTTACCATGCAGGAAGCCATTTTTCCCTGAATAAACTGAAGTTGTTGTCATTCAAAAAACAGTCATGTTGTGTTATCCAAGAACTGAATCATGTGAGTTCTGTATAGTTTAACATCATTGACTCCGTGTGTCTTTTGAAGCTGTTATGCCTTTAGGTTTCTTGACAACACAGGTGGTGACTGGTAGTGCTACCTCGTAAGACCTTGGGCTTCATGGTGATGTGTACTACTAGGCCAACACGCACGTTAAAGAGAAGTGCAACATTGGTTTCCAGTCAGCCTCAAACATGCTAACGTTGGTGTTCTGTAGTACGTATATTGTAATGGTTTTCATTCCCATTCAGCGCCCTGTAGGCAAAATGACTGGTTGTTACTGTGTCATTGTGATGTGAAACTGTACAGTATGTCTGAGAAACCGCAACAATAAATTGCTTGACTTTGTATACAACTGTCTTTATTCGAATGCCTGTTTTAGAAATGCGTGGACACAGACAATATTGCTTCCAAGATTGACTGTTTCCTTGTTTTAGATATGACCATGTGTTTCTTAGTGTTTGGTCATTAGCTCAATACTCTACCTGTACCCTGTCATGCTTTTTCTGGTCCAAATGCATCTGGTGAGGTCCAGGGCATATTTGCACCCCAAATGACCTCCCCTATCTCCCCGTTCCTCTCGGTTCTCCCTCCGGGGAGAGAGGGACTACCTGTCACGTAGTAGAGGGATACAGATGGCACAGCAGATGTGTGGCCGGAGCAAGTGACCAGTGTGGCGATGGCGTTAGAAGGCTGATCATACCGTCTGTAAATCCGTGTGTTCACGGGTGCATTAGAAACCAATAGGAAGTGAGCGGCAAAGGAGAATCCGGTTGAATTAGCATTGGTTTGCAGTCCTGTAACATGCAGCTTTTGGGTGTTTATGTATGAGCAGGGCTCAGGGTGTGGTGGCATCTCCTAGTCACTCTCGGCACCATCCTGCTGCTCCACAGCTGGCCGCCCCACCCTTCCCAGCTGCCACTGGGGCTCCCACCGGCCCCATGGCTTGGCAGACATGCCGTTTTGGGCGCTCCCCCACCAGCCCTCCTTGGCAGCTGCCGCCCGCAGACGGGAACAGGGTTGGACAAAGTCACTCCTCCTGTGACTGGGGCCACAAGGGGCGAAGAGATGAGGGGATGGAGTGGGATGAGTGGGAGTCTATCCTTATACCCTTCATGTACTGGAGAATTTATTTTGGGCAGCTGGTCTGCCTGGTCCAGTTAGCGAGGCACATTTCTAAGCGTAATACGATAGTAAGGGTTGGACCTGCCGCTCTTTGTAGAAGGACAGGATTATTGGATGCTTTGTGGACTCAGACTTGAGGGTGAGGTGTGCAGTGAAACCGTTTGTTGTCGTCCCTCCATTCGTGCCGTTCTGCTGATTATGGAAACATAGCTGTGCCCACAGGGAGAACAGGAAGAGTCATTGTCCCAGATTACTTTTTTTTTTAATCACACCAACAGATTTAGATCTGTATTCATGTATGGCCAGAGTGAACAACACATTTTGCCGTAATTTGGGTCTGTCTCATTTCTGCTAGTTGTGATATCGTTCGATGAGTCATATATCCTCCCACTCAATATTCAGTATAATAATCAATGTTTATTCTGAACTTCTAGTCCTGGAAAATACTGTATATGCATGGAGTGTCTACAAGGCAAACATTACGTTGACAGTTTTAGTTCAGAATAAGATTATCCTATGTCAATATTTTGATCATTAAAATTCAAGGCACCTTCCAGGAAGGATTCTAACCACGGTGGAGAAAAATGACATTGTGATCATATAGCTGGCAGGTAAGATGTGATCTTCCTTTCTCCCGAACTCCCCCTTCTGTCCCTCTCTGTCAATGTGACAGAAAGTCTATGGGGAGGGATAAGTTTAATTGGAGATGTGTCACACTAAATAAATGGTTTGACTGGAAGCTTGAGGGAGGGGCCTACGGGAGGCAGACTGCATTGTTGGGACAGAGATGTGTACCGCTTCAGGGTGTGTTGGGACTATGGTAACCTAGCCTTCACAGAGTCCACCCAACAAACCACCAGTAGTTAATAAACTAACTAATCTGCAGGTTGAAGATTGATTGATTTGTAGACTAGATTTAATGACATTTCACTAGTCTATTGTTTAACTTGAAATATGAAAATAAAAGGTGTTGGCAAACTTGTCGACCTCAAAGCGCATCTATAGATTTTTCTGACTAAATCAGGTGGAAATTGTTATGCTGATCTGCCATGAATTTCTATCCCGACATGCCATCACAAAAATCCATAAACATAATTGTTGCAAAAACAATTTCCATCTCTAACGATTTGGCTCCACAAAATTGTCTTCATCAATTTCTTCTTCATCTTCTGTTGAGAAAATAAACAGCCAATCTGATCTGCCCGTACAGCCCAAACATGAGCTAAGAGAATCTTCAGTGTTCTACCAATGTTAATATCCATTGTCAAAAGAAAACTGTTTTTGTTGATTGTGCTTGCACGCATGTGTGTACACATGTAGAAGATTGTATACCTGACATGAGTTGGGATTTACCTTCATTGTGCAGCCAGATAATTGGACATGACAACATCCTCAGTGGTCTCTTAGGGGAACAGCAGAGGATTTAGACTATTACGCTCAGCGCCATGAATATGGCAGTCCACCACAAAGGGCCATCATGCGGTAATTCATTCTGTATGAATAATAATAGATCCAGAAAGTGGTGTTTCCTCTGTGATAAGTTCACACTGATCTAGAAAAGGTAGGAAGGACAGTAACAGCTTACAGATGGTGTTAAGACATATCTACCTCACATGCATAATTATTCCTGTCAGATGACCAAAAAAACATTGACATTCTACTGGAAAGCACTAAAGCCCAACAGTTCCATTCACCAGTATGTCAACTGAAACGTGTGTTAGGGACGTACAGTAAGTACGACAGTATTTTGTATTCATACAATCTTTTGGCTTCGTTAAAACAGACTGCTATGTCTGTTGCAGTTTAGCCATCAACTCAAATGAACATTGTGCTGTTTTTGTTTGTGCTCTAGCCTCATAAAAGTTGTGCCTCTGGGAGAAGTAGCAGGTATGTTGATATCAGTATTCCCACAGCCTGCATAATTGCAGTAATTTGCTTACCCTTTGGGTAATCTGTAAACATGGCTGTTTTGATGTTTTTGGCATCTTCCATTGGCTGGGCTCTCTACTCCTCCAGTGAAGCCCCCATCTCAGCCCAGGGTGACACAAATAGATCCTTCCCCAGAAGGCACACGTTCTTCCAGTGTGGCGTGATCAATATGGCCCAGTCCACACAGGGACGCTGGCGGCATTAAAAGCGCCCTGTGAGTCGCCTCTCGCCATACCAGCGTTTTAGGGAAATAAAGCTATCGACCATCCGCTGGCCCTGACAGAGCATTAACCTGGCTAAGAAATTAGAACGTGCTCATCTGGACACATCTGCCTGCAATGTTCCCAAAATGTCTGGCCTGGGGAGAAGGGGAAGGGGTTGCGGAGGGTAGAGGGTACCTGCTGGTCAGGATGATGAGTAGAGCCCTACTTGACGCCCCCGTTTGGCCGGGAGTGACGGGGAGAGGCAGTGAGAGGCATCAGGATGCCCAGGACTTCCATTAGAGGACCAGGTTGGTGGTGTGGGTCGATGTGGCCCGGTCTGGTCAGGGGTACTCCATCTCGGCACAGCGTGGTTCAGATCCCTGTGATGAGGAAACAAAGGGGATGCTAACCCACTGATAACCTGTCCCCCATGAGAGGGGGGAGGCGGGGAAGAAGGCAGGGGGTTAGGGCGGGTGGGGGGTGCGCTGAGGGGAGAGGGAGAACACGTCCGTGGTCTGGCCTTGTAGACTTGAAGGACCTCTGTACTACTGGATCTGGTTTCTCTTTTTTCTCTGTGGTATCTGTTCAAAATGTCCTCAAATAATCCTATCTCTTCAGGGATGAAGGGAATTGCTTATGAAGGGCACTTACGAAGACCACCTGGAGTGATGTCAAGGAAATCAGAACAGAGTTCGCTCGAGATGCGCGGTTAAGGCCCTATGTTTAAACCAGGAGCTGAAAGCATTAAGTCATAAAGGTAAAATGTTCTAGGTGTATGAATGTTTTTCCTTTTTTTCAGGACATTTTCCAGTTAAAAAGATGCAATTCTGTACCTTCATTCAATTTTATTTTATCTTCTGCCACCACCCACGTTGATATGTTGTACCATTGTCTATTCAGGAAAACCAGAGATACAAGTTGCACACAACGATTTGTCACGAACAGTTGTGTTTGTGAGTTTTACTGACAAATGTAAAATCTGTGTTAAGCATTCACACATTGCATTGAAGAGGAATCAGATATTTTTGTCATGTTTTTGTTCATGTTTTTGCAAACCATGAACCAAAACCTATCATGAACAGGGATTCTAGACTAAGAAATTGTTTCTTTTTAAGCCTGACTGACCTCATATATTGTACTTCTTACAAAACCCGAAAATCATAAACAAACCATGTATTACCTATCAGATATAGGAAAGACTTCAACACCTTGATAATGAATGATACATTTTATGAATATCTATTTTGCAATGTATGAATGGTGTATAAAATCTGTTTTAATAGAGAATATCATATCATGATGAATGATAATAAAGTCAAATTCTATTGTATTTTCTAATATGGATTGTAGCGTTCCCAATTGAAAATGATCTTATACACACTGTAAAGCAACTGTATTTATTTGCTTAAAAGAAGTATAATGAATGAATGCGAAAATACTTTCGACCATAAAAAGGTATTTATAAAAAATGTGTACCGTACAGAAATTCTTTGCTCTGTAGGAAATTTACTGACAATTTTTCATTGACAAATGTGTGAAGTTTGGTGTTTTGATTTCAACTGTGATTTTATTACAGTTTACTATAAATGTGAATATATATTGTTTTTGCTTAATACGTGATTGGCACGTACCTCCATAAAAAGCATGAATAATCAAAATGAGACAATATGAGGTATTGATTTCAAACTAAACCACACTATGGGACAGGCAGATTACACAACAAATGAGTAATTATATTTGACTGTGAGATTATAGCCTATTTAAACACACACACACACACAGCTGTGGGTCTAGACTACTTGAAAATAACAACTGCACTAATAAGAACTATTCTATTGTCCATATGGCAACATTTGACTCAATAAAAACATTTATTAATACAGTTCTAATGTCATCAAAATGCCTCAGTTACTCACTATTGGTCAATAGAAACCATTTGTATGGTTTAGAAACTCTATTTTTCAACCTGCTTTACTGCAGCAGTGGGAAGCTAGGAAGTTCTCTGCCCCAGTTCTTCATGTCCTTGAGAGTTGTACCTTCGGGCCGGGGCCAGTGGGGTCCTGTGGTGCACGTGTGCTTGGCGCCCAGACACTCGCTGTACTCCGCCACCCCCGCGTGGCTCTGGAGATACGCCAAGCTCAGAGGGGTTGTCCGCGCAAGCGGGGTAGCGCTCTGCCGGAGAAACAGCTCCTCTCCTCAACTCCTCTAGTTTGCTATTTCCCATCCACCCTTTTCAAAATAAACACTAACATTGAAAATATGACACTATGGCACACCTAAAACAAGAAGTAAATTAGAAAAAGATTATTAATGATTAAGTAGAGGCTAACAAACAGTGTTTACTGGTCTGTAAATGAATAAGCGTTTCCATTTTCCACTTTTCTTTTTGCAAAGGGTCACACTACAGGATATCATGTAAGCCCTACAGCATGTTGTGGAAGTCAATGGGGTGCAGCACAAGCATTTGTCATATTTCTATTTAATCTTGCCTATCTTTCTCTCTGTCATGGATCACCTTTAAAAACATAAGAGCAAACATCCATTTCCGCAGACCACTCCCAGTTGCACCACTCCTTGTTAAACAAAGGTATCTTTATATTTTATTCAGGACATGTGATTTGTGATTTTGTAGTAATTAAAATGGATATTGGCCAAGAGCGAAAGATAAAGATCCATTTTCTACTATTTTGTCCTTGGATTGAGTACCATGGGAATTCACTTCCGTCTTTTTTCCCCAGTTCTTTCTTTTTCCCTGGCTTTGGCATGGGGGATTGGTGGGATGAGAGAGGCTATTCCCTAAATAGCCCATGGCAAGAGGTAGTCTGATTAGCATGCTGCCTGCTCTCTGGCAGCGGTCCTCTAGGCCACAAGCACTATCACTTATGTGCTGTTTGTATTTGTAGTTGATAGTGTGTGCTGTTATAATTGGAATGAGCTCGGGAACCTCGTTTGCTTTTGATCCGTTGCCAGCCACTCAGAGTGCTACTGGGCCACAGCTCTCACCTCAACACTCCCAGAGGATTATGGGAAACGGCAGCGCTTATGTTCTAAAAAGCTGCCTGACAGCATCTCATTCAAGGTCGAATAATACAATAGTGAGCATGGGGAATGGTAGACCAAAATCTCAAAAAAAGGATGGGGAGAAAAGTTTCAGTGATATAACACTAGGGACAGTTTTGACAACTAGGAGAATAGGAGGAGGATACTTTAACGCTGTCCTGAAAAAAAGAAATATCAAAGGGCCTGTAGAGTATCGGGTAATATCAGCACCGCTAAAAATACCCAACACCAGTGTTAACTAGCACTATGACACTGTACTTTAAATGCTCAATGCCAGTTACAGAAATAATGGTAACACCTGTAATATCAGTACTTACAGACTGTCGACACAAACAGTAGAAGACATAGCATCGTGGTCTGCCAGGCTTGTGTCTGTGTATTACAAAATGAGACCAATCCCTGTGCTGCCTGCTTTGCATTCCATCTGTCTGGAACCTATCCACTTGAATGAACATATCTTAGCAGGTAAAAAAGACAATATGTGCTAAAACAATGTGTGGCTTGATGTGCATTTCTTTCCCCCCATGAAGTGTTCTGTTTAGGCATCTGCTTGTAGAGAGCTGTCTCCCAGAAGATCCTCTTTGTGGAGTTCTGGAAGTTTGACACACCCAAATGCCAAACGCCAGCCAGGCCAACAGAAAAAAGTGGTATCCTAAGCTCAATATTTAATCAAGCTCAAGCTGTAGTTACTTTTCATTTTGATTAAGTGAAGTGATTGAACAGGCTCCCTCTCAGAGAGGAAGAGATAGACATTTAAAATTGTTGTGAAAATATTGCTCTTCTTGGCGTTAAGGTAGTAGAACAAAGTAATTGGAATAGTTGCACGCATTCCATAATCAACTCAAAAGTCTGTGAACAGCCTAGTCTCTTAATGATTGTGTCCTAATATGATTACAAACAACATGTTCATTCTAACCCATTTTATCCGCGAAGGACCACATAGCAGATTCACCGGAGACCCACCCTGATGAGCTCATTCCACCAGGGCTTTACCACTGGTTAAGTACAAACACCTGCTAAAATATTGGCAATTAGGATATAATTAGCTGCTAATGTATTTGTAATTCCAAAGCGAGCTATAGATTTGTATTTTTTTGCGGAGACTCCCTTTTTTAATGTACTCTGTTGTTATTGTTTTCCTCAGGTATTTGTATCCCAAGAACATTGACTAAGTGCCCTAGTTCATCATATGCAAATGGCTTATTAATTACACATTCTTTATGCTGCCGGTATTCAGAAAACATCAAAGGGCCTGTGAGTCTTCAGATGGTCCCCCTCTGTAACCAGGCTCAGGTTACAAATGCCTGCGTGTGCACTTTCCCAATAAGATGCCTTTTCAGGCAGAATAAATGCATGCTCAAAGAAAATTTTTACAGGAACCTTTCTCTTTGCCTCAAAGTATTTGACAAGCGTCTCCAGTGGTCTAAGGATGTTTGGATTCCGTTTGTCATTTGAGTAATGTCTCATTAGAAAGCTAGAACACATTGTAGTCTTTGTGTCAAATTCTGATCATTTCCATGGTGTATTGGCATTATATTTCGGTTTTGAATGCAGACATTTGAATGTTATAGACAGTGTTCGTTTGGTCTGTCATCTTTCCCTGTTGACTTTACATTATTAATGACCTACTGTATGTACAGTCCAGGTACCAGAGAATGATTTATACAACCCATAATGCATTGCATTAATTAGCAATATTCCTTGAATGCTGTACCAAGTTTAAAAACCCAATATACACAACATATCTAATATTGTTTCCTAGAACAGCTCATTCCAGCTATGTATCTAGGATTGCATTGCATCATGTATCCAACCAGATGTTGAAGTAGATGTGCAGTGCAGCCCATCATTTTACTCATGGACAGTCTTGTGTTATGTCTCTGGTGGCCTGCTCTGACTAGGCGCAGGTACCACAATTAGCACAAGCTAATGCTGTGATGATAAACTGGGTGATTGAGACCAGAGAATTGGTTTCCTTGCCTCCCTTGCTGTTTATCATCAGATCTAATCTACAAATAATTTATTGATGTAATTAGACATGATTTTGTTTTTAATGGAGGGTTAAATTAAGGCATTAAAAGACAAAAAGATAGGCAGATAAATATCCAGTGTATATTACAAATCAAATTACATTTTTGTACTAGAGCTTTTGCGCATCAGTTACAGATTGTGCTTTGCACTGATTTAGATACCATGCAATGTTCCACAGTTCAGCATTAAAGTATATCATATTATAGGCTAAAGCCACTAGGTGGGGCTCACACTATCAATAGACAGAAGCAGACTATGTCAGGGTTTTAAGATAAAATTTGTGCTTTGGGCCCTGCATCCTAAGTCCTTCAGTTTGTTGTTCTTCGATGGTGGTTTTGTGTATCACATACAGACCAATAATTCCTCATTAAATGACTAAAGTGTTTCAGGTTTGTCCTCATTACTAAAAAGGTAGTTCGCTCCCCTGAGGTAAACTTCCTCAACGCCAAAGACAGATCTATCTTAGGTACAGCTCTATTTATATGTCTGACTCTGTACTGCCACAAAGATTTATTCAGTGTTACTGTCAATCCATCTCTCTAATGGGCAGTGGCATCATTTGTGTGTATGTGTGTGTACACATCACACATGCACACACACACACACACACACACACACACACACACACACACACACACACACACATATATACACACAAGGAGAGACTCCTAGAGGTCGTCAGAGTGATAGACCTAGTCATCTCAAAGGGAGCGTTGCATCATGATAGAGAGCTGAGACGCCATGTCATTAAGATGATAAAAAAGCCATTTCAATCTGCATGGGTTATTAATATGGACTAATGATGCTGAGATCAACGTTGAGATGGCTGCTAGTTATGGGGTTAATCTCCTCTGAAAGCCATAAAGATAAGCATTGGAAACAAAAACAGTCTCATGAAGTCTCCTGAGAACTTCCCAGTGAACACTGACTAATTCATTAATGGGAGTAAAAAGGGATACTTTTTGGAAACATAAACCCCTTTGGCAACTCAATAATGTGTATGGAATAGAAATTATATATATACACAAACACACACACATTAAAAGAAAAAAAAAATTTGCTGAAAAAACGATGGGCTGGATTCAAACCCAGAGGCAGGAGCCTTGATTGTAAAAAGCTAACACGCATTGTAAAAAGCTAACACTCCAGCACATCCATAACTAGATCACATCACTGGGTAAGTGTACAGCTTCAAGAGTCTATATCTGACAACGGATTCATCTTAATTATTGTACATGACATAAAAAAGCTTATTTAACATGGATAACTAATTAAAACCTTGGTTTTGTTTGTCACAGTTGTCTCTTTCTCTTAGCCAGATGTAGGTGATTTTAATCAAGGGTGTGGCTGTTTGCTGTAGTACAGAGGCCTCCTATTGCTGTGTGGTTATGGTCACAGTCACTCACTGTTTGATGTGTAAGTACAGTATGTTGGTTGTTAGTGCCTCGGATCATTGGCTCCCCTCTCCAGTTGATGTGAGTGTTGCAATACTTTGTATTTTTAAAAGTTGGTTAGCAGATGATCTTATCCAGAGTGACTTGCAATATAAAGTGCTTTTTTTTCTCCATTCCCCCAAAAGGAATCCAAACCCTGCATTGTAAGTTCTGCTATCTTATCCAGGGTGACATACTGTTAATGCCTTTGTCCTAAGATAGCTAGGTAGGAAAAACACAACCCGTGTTTACATAAACAATACCTACTTTATGATTCAATAGTATGCATGTATGAAGACTGATTCTGATGTTGATTCTGCAAAGTGATGGTGGTTGTCAATGTTCCAGAGGAGCAGGGGAATTAAATATCTGGGTAGTATACATATGTTGTTGTCAATTGTAACTTTGCAGGAAAATAAATGATGATTGTTACATATCTTTGCCTGGAATTCCCTTACTGATATTAAGAGCCTGTGTTTTAGTTTAGTTAGTCCCATGGACCCTACCTCATGTATCAAGTTGTTGCAATAGCTGAAGGGGCGTAGGTTCAGCTGCGGGAATAACATTTTGTTTAAATCCCCCATGTGAAATAAGAAACATTCACATGTGTGATTGTCAAACTTTTGGACTTGATCTAAAAGAACCTTGATTTTATTGTACACAGGTGTTTTTAACACAAATGTTTGTCTGATGATTTCATCATAAGGAAAAGGCCAGTGACTTCCTGATCATTAGCATGTCATTAGTTAGCGGACATGTTTTCACCTTGTTACTACGCAAATAATCCTTGTACCAACCAGCGGCGGATAGTGTTGTCTATGTTAGTTTGCTTTAATGAAGGGAACATTTGCATTTTGCCCCCCTCCCCGCCACCCTGCTCAACCCCTGTAGCCAACCCACCTAAAAATAAATCAAAATGTAGTCTCTTGCCCATACCAGATAAATCTCAAAGTGGGAAATAGCCTCATAGGATTCTAATGGACTCATTAGGGAAAATATTCAAGGGAAAGCATGAATTTACATGTGTGCATCGCTGCTTTTATTATTGTACACTCTCATTGTCATTATTGGATGCATTAACTGTGTTAGCTAGGTGTAGCTACCTAAACATCTCTAAAGTGACTCCACAATGCAAAGTAAAAGTTCAGTCAAGTACCGTTGTATAACACTGCATCCATTAACTGAAGTAAAATTGATTAGATATCCCCTCAGTGAGTTATTTTCTTGATTAAATACAAGAAACTGTTTAATTTCAAGTAGTCTGTGATCTTGATTGCACTTAATTGTATAGGATACCACCCGAGGTGAGTTATTTTCCAAGCCATTTCTTCATTATTGAAAATCTGTGACAGTTTTTCAAAGAATAGTTCCAGGCATTATTTTATACCTTTTTGGTTCTAAAAGGTGTGTTTGTGTGTGTGTGTTTGTTAATCAAAACCCAGTATGAGTAAGAGGGGTCACAATGTTTTTTTTATTTACTTAAAGAGGTCAGAGCTCAACTGTTGTAATTGTGTTTTTCTTTGTCTATCTGCTTGTGTCCATCCTTCTGTGCACATTTGTGCTCCCAAGTCAAACTATCCTCCTCAATAAAGCGTTTCTCAATGCCTAACGGTGTGCACAGCCCATGCACCACTGATGTCCATCCACAGAGGACTTCCTGTGGCGACTGTTCGTTCTCTCACCCACTCCCTCCATCCCTCCTCCACTCTCTTAACCCGCTCCCCGCTCCTTACTTCATGCCCAAATTGACACTTGGTGCAGCGGCAGCCAGACAGGGGGACTCTCCACCCGGCGCCTCCAGAGATGTGGCCCAGCTGTCAGCCGTCTAATCCAGCCCAACCTCCCCCTGAGCCAGGCAGGGGAGCTCCAGGCAGGCGGGGGGCTCCAGGCTGCTCTGCTTGCCTGTTTCATCATTCCACGTGCCCAGAAGCACCAGCAAACACAACATACATGCAGAATAACACAAGGTAGCGAGGAGATCTCTTAGTAATATCATGCCAGACCATTCAACATAAATCCACAGGCTGACCGTTAAAGTCAAGTGGTATATTTAAATGTCAACAGGTTCTCCTTTCAATCGGTTATTGTTGTATGACACATACATGATAGGAGTAATATGCACTCCTATCATGTATGCACCCAAACACACTATGCCACAACAAGCCTGACAGGAAGCCTTGCTTTTCAGGCTATATAATTACAATTAAAAACTCTCTCTCTGATATACCACTCTTTTTATCTCACTGAACCGTGCACAGTTTTCATTAAGATAAAGAGTTATTTTAAAAGTGCAATATTTATACAACCTGCTTTTCTGTCCACTTTCACGTGTACTTGCTCTACTGGGTGTTGTTGATATAAACTGTTATAATGAGGTGCCTGTTAGACTATCACTGGTACAAAGGCCTCTGAGCCTGGTTCGTATTCTAGACTGTCCTTCTCATGCAGCTATAACATTACTGCTACTAATCCTCAAAAGATTTGCCTGGTGTGCCTCAGCTTGGGTCATGCTTCTGCTGCCCTTGTCTGTCCAAGTATGTGGAATTTTTGTCACCAGCTGTACTCAATGACACTTGAAAGATAAAGTCTGGTAATAAAGCCTCTGTCATCTCCTGCAATGTGGCTTTGTGCAAGTCAGTGGTTACAGGTGAGGTGAACAAATATGGTCCGATATCGTGTAGCAATCTTAGCAAGAAAATGTTGACGTTGATCTAATGTCTTTGAAGCAGTGCATAATTTGTAAGGATCCTGAAAAATATGCAGATCCTGTAAATCTTAGGAAGGAATAAGGAGCCAGATTGAAGACGTTATAACAGCAGCGCCATGCTGAAATAACGGCGAAATAAGCAGAAATGAACACAATACCGTAACACATCCATAAATGTCATCACTGCCAAAACTGGTCTGTGTCCATATTAGTAAATTATGGGACTTACACCAACAACCAAACTCATCTCTTATCATAATTCAAGCATTGCTTCCAATCCATAGATACTGTAGGCCTAGCTAGCTACACCATCACAACAAAATTATTGGATCATATTCATCAAGACTACCACAGATAATGTAAAATATATATTCATACTGTTCTTTTAATGTTCAAAAAGACCCCAATAACAGCCATGAAGCTCTCATCCCGGGCCTTTTAGTCATTATTTCTAATGTTCATTTTACCAGACACTGCAAACTTGGTGTGTACACTGGGGCAAAAAAGTATTTGGTCAGCCACCAATTGTGCAAGTTCTCCCACTTAAAAAGATGAGAGGCCTGTAATTTTCATTATAGGTACACTTCAACTATGAGACAAAATGAGAAAAAAATCATTTATTAAATCATGGTAGCGTAAATTCCGTGTCAGTGATGTACTGAAACATTATTCGCATGCCAAATAGACACATTTGTAGCTTATCATAGAATGTAAAATAGTAATGTGTCGTATTTTGTCCGTTATCCCAGCTTAGGAATACAAGTGTGAATCCTTAGCCCAGTTATTTCCATTGGTTTTGAACCCATTTTATTTCCATTGGTTACGGATAAGCTGCACATTAGTTCTCTTTCGTAATCTTCTGTATACGTTTCCCTTGATGGACATGATCTAGTATTATTTACCAACCGAGGACCAATGGCCTCTTTTTTCTTATTGTTTTGTCTTTTGTCACATCATGGTGGCTAATACATTCAAATGGTGTGCATTCCGCACTCGTTAATAGGTTTTGCCTTCCTCGGGACCTGTAAATGGGTGGTCTTGATATAAAGTAGTGCAGTTGAATGAAGAATGAGGCAGGTGATAGAGATTATCACAGTCTCTCGTTTTAATAACACAATGAATATAACACACGTGTAGATCACCTTCAGTTCTAATGTTTTCATGAGAAAACCGTAAAAAAGAATTACGTTCGCGAGGTTCCGCAATCCATTCACGCACGGATCTAGTTGAGTTACAATCGAAATATTAAACCAATAGCAGGACACGTAGAATTCTTTAGACACACCTTTTTACTGTCGACACCCTCCCCGGTTGACACACCCATTTCTCTGGGGACCTAGATAATTGCTCTGGAGTAGATGAGAGCAGCCCACCCGGGTACGTTGCCTTTGCGTCATGCTCCCGCACCTTTTTGGTGGAATGCAACCCCTTTAATTCGACTGGCGGTGAATACAAAATCCGACGTCTTTGTCAATTCATTCATACAAAATAAAAAAAAACATATTGCTTTATAGCAACGAGGAGCACAAACACTGTGGCCATTCAGGAAAACAATTATTTTATGACTCAAGAAATAGGGGTTTCCATTCAGTCTACCTCCATCAACCGGTCGGAGATGTCATATTCTGATATATACAACTACCTTGAAACTCCAGGTAATGTATTTATGACATCTGTCACTTGTTTTGGTCTGTCCTATGTGACGTTACTGTAAACTAATTAAATCGCTAACCTGTTTACCAAGCTTATTAGCTAGCACCACGCACTATGTAAGATAGGCTAAATCATACAGTAGACAGTAATAATTACATCCTCACCCCTGTCACATACAGTTCACATTAATTTACTGATTATCGACGCATTTCATCAAATCATTCAAGTGAGCGCAGTGCACCAACCATACATTAATTTTCATCACATCATACGGGGATATGCACAGCTAGGAAAATGAGGAATTACATATTTCGCAGCATTTAAATACACTTTGAATTGGGTTTATTATGACGATAATAATGATATACAACTTAAACAAAGTTCAGAATGTTCTATGTCCTGCCTTTTCAATGCAGCATCAACATCCACTTCTTTGACTTTTAACATTATAACTGTTGACTTTAACATCTTCAACTGACCTGTGATGAAGTGTTTGCCACAGACATAAGTGTGTTGCCTGGACGGGTCCCATATGATCATTTACCCTCTGCTGATGTCCTGAAGCAACATATCTCTTCTTTTTCTGTAGTTCGCTTTTCTGAGAAGTAAAGAAAAGCGTAAACTAGGGGTTTTCTCTTATTTGACGCGCAAAACCCAACGCAGCAGATTTTCGACATGCTATAAGCGTTATTTCCAATGATTACTGAAAATGGGGGGTGGGGGTGGTGGATAAGAACTAAACAAGGTTTATAAGGGACAGTCTACAAGAAGTGGAAGTAAAACTTACATGCTTCTAAGAAGCAAACCCCCGAATCAAATGAATGCAGGAGATTGAAATTAAGAATATGATTTTGTCAATTTAGTCTGGAGGTAAGAATAGATTTATCCTATATTTCTTGTGGGTAAAGGTTCAGTTGCGGAAATAAATCTATCCTGTTGGTTGTCAGGTAGTTCTCTGAACAGATGCTGACAGTTTGGTCCAGGTGAAACAATTTATTTTATCTGTGCAGGATGTGGTAAATATGGTACAGTTGATCCTTGAGTTATTTATTTAATTTAATTCTAGTTTTCACGTAATCTTAATTCATACAGAGTCATACTTAGATTTAGATCTCTTTTACACCTGAGCCCTGTGTTACAGGCACCCAACTAATTTAGCGTTTTCTGCTAAACATTCCATGAGTAAAGTACATTGTAAACAGAAGCATTTTTCCCTAACTCTGAATGAACCTTTGGTATCTCTAAGACAAACCAGCCTTGAAAGCGTGTTTGATAACTGCGATATTTTCCTTTTTTTTTTGGCATTCGGAAGTTTTTCCTTTGAAGACTTATGTACAAAGCCCAGAGAATGTTTGAGCCCTCTGAAAGCCTAACAGTTCCAGCCAACTCATGCATTTAGCACCAGCTTTAGCACTGTAAGGGAATTCTGTAAATGTTGTTAATCAGACCGTAAGTATGCAAAGGCTTGTGCAAGAGATGGGGCAGTAGCAAAAAAAAGTATTATGGTCTCACAGAGCTACAGATATCATTACAAAGAAAACAACAAAAGACCAAAAAGGCTGTTAAACTCCTTTGTGAACTACTACAAATTTGATTCAACCGCATCCGTTGCAGTGGCCTGGGATCTGTCAGTGATGTAATTCAGAAACCAAAAATAGGCACCAAGAATGGAATCAGTGAACAACTTTGGTTATTAAGATTGGACAGCACACATGCTTAATTATTACGACTACTGCGATGAAGTGGTGATTGAAGGCATCATTTCTGGCCTGTTGTGGCTGCCCATGTGAATGTCAATAAACAACAGGCACCAGCGATGGAGCCTTTCGCTATATTTCTTGAAATACAATTGTGTGAAAAAGCTATGCCAGGTTAGTGCCATTGTAATGATTTTGCATAATAATTTCCTCCTCAGCTACACTCTCTCTACCTTTAGCAACAGCCTATTGGTTTAAATTATTTCTCTATGTAAATACAGCTCTGGGAAAAATAAAAGACCACTGCAAAATGATCAGTTTCTCTGGTTTTACTATACATAGGAATGTGTGTGAGTAAAATTTTACATTTAGTTTTATTCTATAAACTACTGACAACATTACTCCCAAATCTCACATAAAGATATTGTCATTTAGAGTATTTATTTGTAGAAAAATAACAACTGGTCAAAATAACCAAAATAATATGCATTGTTTTCAGACCTCAAATAATGCAAAATAAATTCAAATAAATCTTTCAACAACAAAAAACTAAAGTTTCAACGTAGGAAAGAGTTCAGAAGTCAGTATTTGGTGGAATAATCCTGATTTTAATCACAGCTTTCATGCGTCTTGGCATGCTCTCCACCACTCTTGTCACATTGCTGTTGGGTGACTTTTTGCCACTCTTGGCACAGAAATTCAAGTAGCTTGGCTTTGTTTGAAGTTATCAATGGGGTTCAGGTCTGGAGAAAGGGCTGGCCATGACAGGGTCTTGATCTGGTGGTCCTCCATCCAGACCTTGGATTCACCTGGCTGTATGGCATGGAGCATTGTACTGCTGTAAAAAACACTACTCTGAGTTTGGGAACGTTGCTAGAGCAGAAGAAAGCTGGTGTTCCTCCAGGATAGCCTTGTACATGGCTTGATTCATGCGTCCTTCACAAAGACAAATCTGCCGATTCTAGTCCTGCTGAAGCATCCCCAGATCATCACCAATCCTCCACCAAATTTCACAGTAGGTGCAAGACTCTGTGGCTTGTAAGCCTCTCCAGGTTTCAGTCTAACCATTAGACGACCAGGTGTTAGGCTAAGCTGAAAATTTGACTTGTCAGAGAAGATGACCTTACTCCATTCCTCTACAGTCCAATCCTTATGGCCTTTTGTATTCTTCAGCCTGGTTCTATGTTGCTTCTGATTAATGATGTTTTTTTTTCATGCTTTGTACAACTTCAGCTGTGCCCCTAGGAGCCTGTTTTGAACCGTCCTCGCCGTGAACTTCACCCCAGCTGCTGTTTGCCATTCTTTTTGTAGGTCACTTGATGTCATCCTACCATTGTTGAGTGATATTCAAATGAGTTGACGATCATCTCGGTCAGTGGAATGTTGTTTTCGCCCTTTGCCAGACTGATTGAGTCCCCCTTCTAAAATGCGTAGTGGTTAGAGGAGCCGACCTGTTAACCATAGGTGCTGCTTTCATATCTCCTAACAGGCAAAGCAAAATACGCATTATGAATTATTTCATTATTTCTAAAACTTTCAGTATCTACATTATAGTTAGCTTGAAATGAAACAATTTACGGTTATATTGCGGCAGATTTTTTATGTATGCATCTGTGCATGCAGTTTGGGTTAGGATTGACAAACATTTTCTGTCTAGAACATATAGGAGTTACGTTATATTAAGCCTTAACAAAAACTGCATACGGTTATATCGCGACTGTTTCTGGCATGGAAAAATGTATCTTCAGTCTCGCTAGAAATTGCTCAATTCTTATTAGTATTCCTAGGAAATAAGTAGATACTAGTAAGCCTATTGCTGGCTAATAAGCTGTTAAAACAGACAGTGGCAAAAGCCATACAGTTCATAGATGCTCTGGTGTTGGTAAACTTAATAAGAAACATTAGTTTAACAGAATGCTCAATGGTGTCTAGCGTGAAACGTGTAATGCAGTGGCGTAGTGGTTAAATACAGTGCCTTTCACGTGGAAGACCTAAGATTAAATCTGTTGAGAACAACGACATTTATACATTTTATTTGTTGGCTGCAATAAAACTATTTACTGCTATACAATATTGCAACAATTTCTGGTAGATTCCACGATTCTCTCGTCTTTTCACTCGATGAAAATGTAGTTATCATCCCCTTCGTCATTGATAGTTATTGTATCAATGTCATTCACGTATGAAAGAAAAAACTATGTTGTAATGCCATGACAGAAAAAAATAGGTTCTTATGCTATGAAATGAAATAGCTTTGGCAGACCCGTTAGTAATTGCTCAATTGTTATGACTATTCCACCAAGTTAGTATATACTGGGAAAAGCCTATTACTGGCAAATACGCTGTTAATATACGGCCAGGGGCAAATGACATGCAGTTCATAGACACTATTTGTGGTGGAGGTAAACTTAGTAAGAAACGTTCATCATTTTAACTGAATCATTATCATACACGAATGGCCAATTAGCTGTTAAAATGGCCAGTGGCAAAATAGAATTTGTTCAGGGTAGACACAAGGCCATAATGACACCAATCATATGTACCGCTCTGTGGTGTGGTGGTTAACAACACAGCCTTCCAAGTGAGTGACCCGGGCTCGAATCTCGAGAGGGCAACCCTTTCTATTGCAGGCCATCTCAACTAGGCTTGGCTGGTTTCTTGTTTCCAGAGCTGTATGTGTATTACAAATTATTCTCAGCGCGGACAGGTGTCAATGTGTAAGTGTACAGAAAACTCAAAATGTTGCTTTCTGAGTAATTCCACTGTAACTTAGTTTATAAATCCAACATTTTTGAGTCTCTGGATCTCTGCTTGTGAATTCTCTGCTTTACTATTGGCATATAATCTAGCAAGCTATTCTGCAAGCCATTCAACCCATTTGGCACTAGCATGATGCCATACCCCTGCACTGTTTAAAGGGTTGACTGTGGTGAATATTTGTGTTGCCGCAAGCTAGGCATCACCGCATACTATTGTCTTGATGTCACAGTTCCTAGCCAAGCACATAGTGTGCTGTTGGCTGGGAGAGAAGCGGGGAAATAGTTACCCTATGTATTGCGCTTTGCCCTAGGGGACTGCATGGCTGTGTGCAAGGCGGTTTCTCTTGGGCAGGCTGCCATGGGACACCTCTTCCAGTGTTCCATATGACTGGCTCAGGCTATTATACGTCTGAATATGTGAAGTACCAAAAAGACCAACTGAATGGGATTATGTCTAATCGTCTATTAACCCCAGTTCCCTAAAGGATGGAATGAGGTGTGACACTTTCCAGACCCTGTACTATTTTGGCGATCCTTATGTCCTCATTTGGCTTGAAAGGTATGCTTTTTATTAATGCCAGTGCAAGTCTGTGCATCCTAAATGTCTCACCTCCTTTCCTCCTTCAGGGAACCAGAGTCATAGACCAATCTGAAAGATGTGCATGTGTGGCGGACAGTGCCACGCATTGTTTGGATGTCTCAGACATTCCCATGAGTCACATGTCAGAGGCACATTACCTCACAGTCACAAGACTCTAGGCAGCTAGCTGTGATACTACCGACCCATTTAATCTCTTCTTTCCAATCAGCTTTCCCAGTCCTCACACAGACATCACTTGGCCAAATAACCATCTCTCCGATTACTAGGTGTCAGTGTCGGTCATGTTACTATGGAAACACGGATACAGATGAAATTACACAGGATTCCTTTGACAAGCCTGAATAGTGAGCATGAGTGAGACATGATTCACAATGTATTTTCATTAGGGTATTTTTCCTTAACCAGGAGTATTGAAGTAATACATTATATTTTCCATAATAGTTGGAGCAAAAACCCATAATTCACTAAATGGATTTTACTTATCCACTCCATAGAAAAATGTACATTTGCAAACAACCTGGTATTACATTTGTCAGTAGACCGACACTATAATTACTCTCAAACATACAAAATACTTCAGTTTTATTGGCACTTGCTGTGAAGTATTACCACCCAATGGTGTATTCAGAATTAATTTATAAACCATAAATAAAAACAATTTGTAACAAAGCTTAGAGAGAGAGAGAGAGAGAGAGAGAGAGAGGGTGTCTGTGTGTGTGCATGTGAGTGTGTGCTTTAGTATGTACACGTGTATTTTGTGCAGATGTGAGTTTTGTGTGTTTTTGTGAGTCCCCTGTGCCGTTCCCAATATCAGTATTCCTGTAGATGTTTTTGATGTGTTTGAAGCCACGTAGCATACCTTGGAACATGACAGTAAACATGGCAGAGGCTCTCCCTCAGTGGAGCATCCATGCACGTCACCCCTCAGAAGTGTGTGTGACGGGTGTACTAACCAAACCTACCGGGGCACGCAGTCTCCCCCGAGAGCCTCTCTGACTACAGCGCCACGCTGGCTGCATGTTGTTCAATGCAAAACTGTTCCAAATCACTCCACCGCCCTCAGCCTCAGGAAACAAAAGAACACCCTGAAGTAAAAAAAAGCCAAACAAAAGAAAAACAAAATATGGACTCAACTGGAAGTGACATGTTAGAGATGGAGCCAGTTAAGTGAATCTGTGGCCCACCAGCAGTGTGTAGCTAGATGACATGACCGCCCCTCTGTCCTAATGTTTTCCCTCAGTTTCATCCTTGGAAAATCACTGGTGTATGTTTCCTGCATGTCCCCCCAGGGAAATTAAGAGGCACACTATGGATCCATTGGGGATTCCTCCAAGAATGAGGAAGAAAAAGGCAGGCAGCATGAAAGAAGAGTAGAGGTGTTAGGAGTTACTGGCCTGGCAAAGGGCTTGCCAACACATCAAAATAAAATAGGTGTTGAACAAGACAGCAGAAACCGGATCCATTTACACCTGCCAGAGAGAATCGTATGATAATGTCTTTGGCCGCATACACAATTTATTATGTGAGGTGAATGGCACAGTGCACAGTGACATGACAAAAAGGAAATACAACATATGTATTCCGATTGTTGTCACTGGTATTCTTTGAATGCTGTTTGAGGTTCAGCAAGGTGCATTTCAAAGTCATCAGGAGGCAGCGATGCTCTGGAAACATGTCCTACTGTGAAATCATGCGTCTTTTGTTGAAAAGAAAGAAAGCAAGCACAACTCAAAAGTTTGCATGTCTTTATGCGCCATTCACATGCTAGAACTAGGATTCTCAGAATCTTTTAATGATATTATGTATCATTGATGATTAGATCTCTATTTTATTTTCAATTTTATGTTTGAAAACGTTTTTCTTAAATTGTGGCACTATTTTCCTGCGCAGTCACTCACCGAGTGTTGAAACCCTCCCCACCCTCACTTCTGACAGACCCATCCTCTCTGGAATGATCTTTTGATACCTAATCATGTTACTGACCTGTTGCCAATCGACCTAATTGGTTGTGGGATAGTCCAGAGAGATCTGCCCTCTCCATTAAGTCAACCAATCACATTCATTTCTGCCTTAAGGGCTGTTCTTCCTCCAGTATATTTGAGGGAGTAAAACTCCAAACTCCTGTTATAATCGCACAGATACACAGATGAGACGGCTTCACATTTACCACATAATTTCCAAAAAAGCTGTGACGCTGTTAAAATTGAAATCAAATAGAATGCAATGACGTGCAATTCAAACTCTATATTCATTAGAAAACAGTACAAAGAGAACACATCAAATGTTGAAACTGAGACATTGGACTGTTTCTTGAAAAAGATATGCCTACTTTGAATTTGATGCCAGCAACATAGAGTGAATATGGTGAGGTAAGAGTTAGTGTTACCACTTTCCTGGTCAAATGTCAATTTATAATGCAAGCTCCGCCCTCTCCTCTGATTCACCCAATCACATAAATGTCTCCCTGGCGCAGCCGCCTGATCCCGCAAACTGACGTTAAACGCTACATGTAAAATTGTGGGGTCTTACAGCTGTGCCGGGCTACATATCTGCCCCCATTAAATGTTTGAGTCAGTAAAACTGCCGCACGCATTATAATATCTTTTAAAGAACAACCCCATCCTCAGGCTGTTGCGCACAGTGCATATAAGTCTGTCACAACAACCAAACACAGTTGGCTTTAGTGTGAGTCTCCACATTGTTCTATGGGTGCAACCTAACTGAAGAAAGAATTTGATTTCAGTGAATCAAAACAGTGCAAGCTATGGCTGGAAATGAAGCTGTCATTAGGGCACACAAGAAATGCAGTGGCTTGTGTTGTGGTGGAAGGTGGTGTACCCAGTTGACAACTTCAAAATGAAAAAGTCTTTAGTGGTGCTGACCATGCTAAAACTGACCACTAGTGACCTCTACATTCTCTATGCTCAACAGACGGAGCTTCATCACTAGGTGGTGAAAGTAGTTAAAGTCTATGAATGGGATACTCTGCCCTTCCTTGTATTGCTATTATTGGATAATAAAGTTAGTGGCTAATGAATAATTAGTCAAAAGAAAAAAGAAAGAAAAAAGACAAAAGAGAGAAAACAAAGAAAAAAGTGGGAGACTGGGTATTGAGGGGTTTGGAGCAAGGGGAGGAGATGACAGTGGAGAACAGATGAGATGGGGTTGCTTTGCAGCATGATGCATTGTGGGGAGTTATGGTAGGTGGGATGTGAGGGGAGGAGGAGGGAAACTAGGCCACTGTCCAGACTCTGAGCACCAAAGGCCCTGGGTCCCTGGACGCCACGTGTCAACGGTCTGACAGGAGAGATGGGACTGTAACACATCGACTTTTTTCTCCACACACAGGCTCATCTTGAATCTCCTCTGAAGAACATCCCCCTCCCCACAGCAGTCAGAGTTTGAGTGGAGAAATGCACTAGTTATTATAAGGAGGGCATATGACATGGGACCCGGTGCTTCTCTTGCTCTCTAGCTTTTGAAAGCATCTCCCCTCTGCACTCCTCTCCATTGCCTAGGAGGCTTCCTCCTTTGCTACTTGGTACATCGCCGGAGTGGTTGTGTTGTGAATATCATTTACAAAGCGGGTTGTTCAACCATACGTTCGCCCTTTTTCGAAAAGACATCGACGTCTGGTTTGATAGGAATCTCCCACCATACATCTACCCTGTACTGAAGACTGGAACTACTGATATCGTGCAGCATGCCAGCCTGATCATGCAATTACCTTTTCTTTGTATGCCGCCACCACCACATAAGATCTCCTATATGTTTACCAGCTCCCACATAGAGTAGAAAGCTTAATATAGAGCCGTATCAGGTACTTTGCATTACCTAGGCAATTAAAACCTTGTTAAAACGATAAATGCTTGAGACTCAAACTGTTAGTGAGTCCCCGGTGAGTCAAACCTCAGATCAGATCTATAAACCAAACAGCGCTCTGGTGGGAATAAAGCTTCTCTCACTGGATGGATGTGTAATTACTTTAGGCTTGTTTGTGGAAAAAGAAAAGAGAAAAAAACATTTTCCCTCCCTCCTGCCTTTTAATGCTTGAAAGTGTTTATTAAAATTAATTGAGATGAATCAACATGGTGTGATGTTTGGTTTTAGACACAGAAGTGCACCTAGATTCATTTTAATATATAAAGTCTATTGAATGTGAATTTTTGAAATGAACTATATGTAGCAATGTGCAACTGCTGCAGTTTTCAATGTAGTGTCTATCATTTTTAGGTGTAGGTCACAAAGCAACTTGTAGTTTACCAAAGTTCCCAGAATCTTCATTGCTTTTGGTAATTAGCAGAAATTCTGAAATATGTCGTAACTTTGGCGATTTTTACTTACTTACTTAAAAAGCTCTGTCTGGTATATGGAGAGAGGTGTCAATCATGCACACATTTTCTCAAAGCTATACATCATGATGCCTATTTGAATGCATATCTGTAAATGGGGTGGGGATTAGCGTCAATGTATTGATGTCTATAGAACTGCATCAATGTCATGATGCTTAAAGTAATGCGAGGCATTCAATGGGGGCAAAGATTAGCCTCAAAATATTGACCAGAGACCAATGCTTCAAGGACATGACTCTTAAGTGAATACGTGTCATTCAGTGGGGGAAAGATTAACCACCAAGATAGGAGGGAGAGAGGATGTAGACTGAAAGTTGAAAGAAAGGAGTAAGGAAGAATAGGTGAAGGAGAGAGGATGTAGCCT
>JACXGJ010004583.1:0-44397 GCA_016801105.1 Esox niger
ATTTTGAGTTCCAATAATTGGTTCTAAAGATTTTGAAATCAGTAAAATGACAACAGTGCCCAAATTTATGCACATGCCTAATTTTGTTCGAACAATTATTGCACACTTCCTGTAAATGGTATAAACTTCGTTTCACTTCTCAAATATCACTGTGTTTGTCTCCTATATGATATATTTAACTGATTTTTTTAATCCTAAGGACCAACGATTTATGAAGGAAAATCATGGACATTAACAAGGTTGCCCAAACTTTTGCAGACCACTGTATATTCTTGCTTTATATATTTCATAATTCTTACGGCATGTCACAAGAATTTCATTGTTCAGAATGACACAATGTTACTCGGTGCATGTGAAGAATAAAATACTTTGACTTTGAGCATTGGGTATTCAGGAATATAATTGATGCATTTGTGGCATCTGACAGCAAATGTTCATTTATATGACAGCTACTACAGTATTGAGTGGTATGTTTTGGTTGTAGTACACATTCAGGAAATGTGTTTAAGCAATTGTGAAAAAACGCTTTAATAACACTGCTCTGAATTAGTATTTATTCAAACATTGTGATGTGTTACTACACTTTAGCATCATGTTTATAATATTAACTTATAAATAACTTTGAACTAAATAATGCATACAAACATTTACAGCTAAAAATAGGTTAAAGGAGGTTTTAAGACGCTGTCCAGACAAACTGAGCCAGGAGTGAAATCAAGTTATAAAACTTTATTTCAACCGGTAATAGTGACAGTTTGAAGTAGGCCTACCACAAAGAAAAGATAGTGATGTCATGGACATAGTTGCAAATAATGGTGATAAGGAATTGCAAATGCGTAACAACATAGCATTCTTCAGTTAAGACTACTGACTTTGCAATGGTCAAACATCTGATTTATTTTGTCCTGACAGGATGATTTACATTGACATATATTAGCTCATATCCAGGGCAAAGTACAGTAATCAGTAAGTCAATTTTCATAAATGTTGTCACTTTGTCTGCTCCTTCCTGCCTAATATGTTAGCATGAATATGTATATATATATTCCAAGAAACTTTCAAGGGGAATTTCTCAAACACTTGAAACATTTCCAGCATTAACTGAAAACATTTACTGCGGATGTCTTCTGACCATTTGTAGTTTGTGTTTATGCTACATATAGTAGTAGAGTAAACATTTTACATATGGCCCCACTAAATTAATAGGCTCTGGATTAGATGATAATAGGATGGCTGTTATAAGCTATATTCTGATTACTGCAAACACAGAATTTAAATAAATGTTGGAAAGGTAGGCTTCAGGTTTAATTCAAAGCATCTGTTATTAATCACACTTATGTAAGGTTAAAAGAAATCTGTCCCTGAGTAAAGCAGTTAGCCCTAATTGCTTTCAGGTCTCTGCTGTAAATCAGAATGTTTCTCAGTCAAATTAACTGGTGAAATAAGGCTAAAAAAAGATAAAAGGAAAAGGATTAACCAATAGCAGGCTGAGGTGGTAATTGCCAGGGAAGTTTTTATAAATGGCATTTTAGACCTTTAAATAGTCTACAAATGCTTTGCACTAATATCAAATGTAAACCCTTATCAAATGTCGTAGAATGTAAAAAAGGGTTGCCTTTACGCTGGTCCGTAGCAGATTAAAAATGTAAAGTATTTGACCTGGGTTATTTTCCATATACAGGGCTGTAAAACATTAAGAGACCACTAACCTTTTTCTTTCCTCTCCAAAAAAGAGAGTTTTGTGTGAGGAACAGAACCGTTCAATTTGCAGTGGTCTCTTAATTTTAACCTTGAGTGCAGTGTTCTTAAAAAAAATGTAGAGCTGTATGATGGCAGAGCATTAGTAACTGTCAGGACTAGTGTCCATTTCACCAGTCTTTTCAGGCATTTTGTAGTGTAGACAACCAATGAGAACAAATCCACATTTAGGCGAATTGACTTGAGTCCTGTGCTGAATAGATTTTTCTCTTGTTACTTTAATCTTTTTAAATTGTATTGTTTTGCCAGACTAGGATTTGTTTTAGCTGCAGTGCTATACAGCTGTGCTGTGAGGCAGACGACTGACTTTAATCAAACGGATTAAAATAATTGTTATTGATGCAGTATAGAGGTTAGTGGAACTTGACCAAAACAATAGACAAACATGGATGACAGAGAAACAGTCAATCACTTGTCGATACTCAACCAAGACAGAAAAGCATGTGTATTGTTTACACTAGCTTTGTGTGTAAAGTTAATGTCTTCCTTTTGAGAACACTTGTTTGTCATCATGATTTGACCATAAAGTCCGAAAGCAGTTTGTGCAGGTTCTGGTGGAAAAATACAACATGGCTGTCATTAGCAATAACAATGTTGTGGCATATGATCATTCCCCAAAGACCAATGTAGAATAGTTGTTATGCCAGGCTAATAATACTCTGCACTGTAGCCTGGGGACTACATTAGCATTTAGTTGACCTATTCATTGCATCAATTCCTATAGGTGCTATAGAAGATACCATGTAAAATCAATCCTTCAACTGCGGTCTGACTACAAGTCATAGTTCTTTACATGTTGTTATGTTGAAATTGATGAAAGTATGGCAGTGGGGAAAAGGTCAAAGAGGTAATTTTTGGCTCCTCCATTCCTTCAAGAACACTACAAATCACTTTAGCCCTTTGCTTTACCCCAGCAACATTAGTATGTGTAAACAAAAAACTAAACAAAAGTATGCATATTTTGTATACTAATATTGCATAATATGCTGAAAGGGTGAACTAAATATTAAAGAGATGAGGTTGATATATGTACTCTGACAAGATATACAGTAAATATGGAGCCTCACATATTTGTCCAATGGCTATTCACATTTAGCTTACTGTCAGTGTCACCATACTTAGGTGAGTATCTTTCAAATGCAATAATTTTTACTTAAAACCATTTATAACCTCAGATGAGTAATTCTCCTAAAAATAATTACTTTTTGAGAATACACAAGAATACATCTGTCTGTGTAGATTAATTTCTGTATAGCACTTTAACTCAAAAGCCAAGCCACACTGGTAAAATGTACCTGCTGTGGACCGATTAATCTTTTTTTCTCAGCGAGAAGGACCTTGGTCAGAGAGGTGACCAAGAACCTGACTGTCACTGACAAAGCTACAGAATTCTTATGTGGACATGGGAGAACCGCCTAGAAGAAACACCTTCTCTGCAGCACTCAGTCCTTAATGGTAGTGTGGCCATACAAAGCCACTACTGAGTGAAAGGCACACGATAACACACGATAACACACTGAGTGCCTTTTAGCAAGCAATCATGTACTTTCTAGAAAGAGTGTAGGTTTTTCCACACTTCTTCCATTAAGAATGACGGAGGTCAATGTGTTCTTGAGGAACCTCAATGATCCAGAAATGTTTTGGTATCCTTCCCAAATCTGTGCCTCAACAATATCCTGTTTCGGAGCTCAGCCTTCAACCTCATAGCTTGTTTTTTCTTCTAACTCGCCCTGTCAACTGTGGGACCTTATGTAGAGGTGTACAGGTGTGTGCCTTTCCAAATCATGTCCTATCAATTGAACTTACCATAGATGGACTCCAATCAAGTTGCAGAAACATCTCAAGGATGATCAATGGAAACAGGACACACCTGCACTTAATTTGGAGTGTCATAGCACGGTCATAGTAGGGTCTGAATACTTATATGATATTTCAGATTTTTATTATTTATTAAATTTGCTAAGATTACTGACAACCTGCTTTGTCTTTACTGGAGATGTGTAGATTGCTGAGGGAAAAAATATTTGATCCATTTTAAAATAAAGCTGTAACATAAAAAGTCAAGGGGTCTGAATACTTTCTGAATGCACTGTAGGGTTTCATAAGTAAACACTTTGAAATATTTGTAAGTGTGAAGAAGTAAGATTTTCTTGTTGATTTGTGAATTGGAACATGCATCTAGATAACTGGTTCATCGCCACATAGCAACTATATTTTCCCAGTGTGCCCTTTTGCATTAATTAACTAGAATGACTATATGAGAGTTACAACACAATATTCCAAGTGTATTTCCAATAATTATTGGCAAAGTAGACACTTCAAGTTGTGGACGAATTACCTCAGTAAGGTCATTTGTGCATCTTGTGCAACTGATACAGAGGTGACATCTAACAGTTGATTTTGGGACTTGATTAACCCAGAATTCTACAGGACTGCAGCTCTGAAACTGTGATTCTCTTTGCCTCCCTTACCAACTTCCTTGACATTTGTTGAGGCAATATGCACATCTGTCCTTTTCTTGGCAAATGTGCAACTTTTTAATTATTCACCTGACATTTTTTGTGGTATTTTCAACTGCTGTTGATTAAGTGCATGCACATTTTTATTTATATCCCCAGGGAAACAGAAACAGGTGAAAGGAATCAATAGGCCTATTGTTCTTGGAGAGTGAGTGCAAATACAAATAATATACTTTCCTTACAGATGCCACTTTGGTTTTCATTTTAAGTATTGTTAGGGGGTGCTTCCTCCTTATGTTTGGGCCCAAAATATGTTTCTTTGTTTGTGTTGTTCATTTTTTGCATTAACCTTTCTATAATTTACTGAAGGCGGTCAATACCTCTTGTGTTGACTCTATACTGGACATGGTCATTGAATTTGTACATTTTCTGCCTTATATCAAAATTTAAGTTATAGGTTTTAGCATTTTTTTAAAGACTGCTTGATTAGAAAATCCAGCAATATTCCTTGAGGTCTGTTGAAAGATTAGGTTTCCTCGTTCTTTTTCCATCACTGTGAATTAAGATTTCTTGACAACCCTAGACCTCTTTAAGTGTACTTCAAGAATTCCTGATCTTTGCAGCCCACCTTCAAGTTCCATTATGCTGGTTTTCTAAGTGATGTATTCCTATTTTAATCCTACAAATGTGGGGATATCCAAAATGTGGGAATTGCTTATCAAAAGAAAAATGCATACGAAAAATGTTTTATATCAAAAGAGTGATATCATACAATATAGTTCAGTTAATAACTTTTTCGCACTCTCACGTTATACCAGAGCGACAGTGTTGCCTGTTGATAAAAACGCAGTTGTCTCTGGAGATAGACTTCTTGCGTACCTTCAGCTTTGTTACCAAGATCTTTGTCATACTAAGTTACAGCGTACTGCCAAAGAATGGCCATTTTAATGCGTCACATCCTGTCGAATATTCTAGCGGATTCTTCGTGGGGCTTTAAAAGCAGGCGCGCAGAGGAGCAAACAGATGCTTGTTACAGGTGAACAAACTGAAACGTTGTTGGAGTGCAATAAAGAAACACTTAGTACACATGAAGAAGTAACAATTACTGAAGAGAGATTTATTCAATACAATTGTTCAGTTCCATTCAAGAAGTGTCAATCATTTATTTCAGCGTTTTCTTTAGGTACTTCAAGGTAAGTCAGACTGTTTCACTATTCTCATATTATCTTAGCTGGTGTGCAGAAAAGTGATTATTTCCCATATCCAATTGTTATAGTCAATTCTATTTAAAGTCATTATTGCCTCTGAATTAGTCGATTTTGTCATCTGAATCTGTGACGCACTTCGTCTAAAATAAATTGCCGGAACCATTTTGTTTTTTTATTTTGAGGGGGAAAATATGTCGATAACGACAATAGATTGTTTTATGTTACAATGATGCTTTCAGCCCAGTGCTAAACTAGTGATGAATTTAGATAGATGGGCATGGCTCTGATGCTGTAGAAACTGCGTAGTTCGGGTGCGCACACCCACCGGATCGACTTGTAAACTACAGCCTAACCTCTACTAGCGCACATAGACACGTTTCGCATAAAAAACTCGAATATTCTTTTTGCGTGATGGAAGTTGTTGTACGATTGTCATTTAGAAGCATTTACACCAATTATAGCTTGTAAATATCTTGTTGACATTTTAACGTTTCTTTCGGGGCACTATCATTGCAAGGCCCGATAGATTCAATACACTATTTCGCTTACTCATTCACGAAACAAATGAAATAAAATGTTATCTCATTAGTACAATAATAGAGAGTTGAAGAGAAATACACTTTTTCATCTTTATATAGATTGGTGGTTGAAGTGGGCTGTAGGCAAACAATGATTTATAGGTCGGAGTCCATTCTGATAAATTCGCGTAGTCAATTATCAACTGCTGTGGATTAAATCAGTTAACTATTGTCATGTCATAATGAAATATAGACATGTCTTAAAATCTAAAGATCCAAATAAGCTAGGATTATGTGCGCCATTACACGGAAGTCGTAGTTATGAAGCTGGCCTCGTATGTATACTAAATACAGCTATTAACTGTTCATGCACATTCTGACAGATGGAATGACTACACTCATTTCTATGATCAGTTGTTGGTGTAGTTATATACCTAACCCGTAGAAACGTAAGAAGGGATTGGTCTCTTATCACACAGACCTACCGTCTACTGCCGTTGTGCTTGCACTCAACACCAAGAAGAATAACTGCACAGTTAGGCTGCGGTATGAAACACATCAGCCCCTCCACCTGGCGAGCTGCTGTTTTTGCATGCATTTGATCCTGCCCTGAATCACAATTATAGTCTGATACTTAAGCTATAGAGGCTGTTGTGGGGCATGAGCTGGGGCATGAGCAGAGGCCTGGTACTGTCATATTTTATAAACTTGCACTAGCCAACCTTGTGCTGAAATCCTGTCTTGGAGGGGAAGGATTTCTTTACTTTGGGATTTACTCACTGGCATGCTCACAGTCAAGCCAATCACTGTTTGCCTGCTTCTCAGTCCCCTGTTTTGGGACCAGTTGCTGTTGGGTGAGGGTCATAGGGGGGATTTCTGTTTTGTTTGTTTGGGTTTTGGGATCGAGATGGGTTGAGAAGTGAATGTCTATTACTGGCATGCGTAGACCAGTTTCAGACAGGATACTAGCATCTAAACGCCCTTCAGCCCTATTTTATTATGCTGTTAATGATTTAGGCCCTTGTTCATCACTCAATGTCAAAATGTGTCTTTGAAAAGAACATCAAATGCATTTCTTGTTATTATCATGCTGCTCACTCAACCGGGACATTATACCAGAATCCTTACCTGTCAGAAGAAGCACACTCTGGCCGTTCATTTTGATTTCTCTCACAGGCACCCAATTTGTGACAAGGCACCCAATTCGCTTTCACATTGTCTTAAAGTGCAAGTTCAGTTCAGAACCGCAAGTACTAAAACAGAGCTCTGGCCCCAGTCAAATTTTGGTTGCGCTAACGAAAAGAAATGTAAATATAAAAATGCACCAGATTATTTTGTCATTGTCTTTTTGTCAGTCATTTCTAAACAATAACCCTAGGCAACTTTTCTATTATGTACATTTATTGTGTGAAGTACTGTGGAGCAATGAACACACCTACAATTCATAAAGCACTGATTGTCTTTGTGTGACGTGAACAATGGGACAAGTTCAGGGACTTGTACATATTGGACAGTGTGAGTTCAGACCAGCTGCTCAGTCTCATAGGGTATTCCTTAATGTAAATCCCTGTTAACGCATTCATAAGATGGCAGGTGGATGCTGCAGTTTGATATGCACATTCTAACTCCAGTCACTAGCTAAAAATGCTATTTTAAGCTGTTTTACTAACACGAACTCCAGTTCAGAATTAAGCTTAATCTGTCTGGGAAAAGGTCCCTAAATGTTGACTGTTTTCCAGCTGCTGTGGTGTTGCCAGACGGACCCAGGAAGAACCATGATTCTGCTTACTCCATCCTCTGGTAAGGGCTTGTTTTAGGATGCCCCTGGGCAAACTTGCATGACAAGGTTGTGAATATCTCTGTCTACACTGAACCAAGTGAAACAGGTAATCCTGTTGTACTGTATTGAGTGAGTTTTAGAGTATGCAGCGTTTGAGTGTAGGTAGACGGATGCAGTCAACCCCAAAGGGTCAAGGCAAAGACAGACACAAGAGCCATGGTTTAGATACCAGCACTATGTTAAAGACAGCTATTTAGCTACTAGGTGTTTAGGCTCAGGAGATAATGGAAGTGAGTAGTGAGTTGATGCTGTTTTTTATCCCCCCTACTAGCGTATATATAATACCATCCGAAGGTTTGGGGTCACTTAGAAATGTCCTTAATCTTAATCTTTGCTTTTTATTGGCCAGTCTGAGATATGACTTTTTCTTAGTAACTCTTTCTAGAAGACCAGCATTCCAGAGTTGCATCTGCACAGTTGACATTAAGACTGTTGTTTTGCAGGTTCTAGCTGCTACTTAATGAAGCTGCCATTTGAGGACCTGTAAGGCATCTGTTTCTCAAACTAGACCAATTTCTCACATGGAATAGCCTTCATTTCTCAGATCAAAAATAGACTTGAGTTTCAGAAAAACATTTTGCTTCTGGACATTTTGAGCCTGTAATCAAACCCACAATTGCTGATGATCCAGATACTCAATGAGTTTAATGAAGGACAGTTTTATTGTTTCTTTACTCAGCACAACAGTTTTAGCGGTGCTAACATAGTTGTAAAAGGGTTTTATATGATCAATAAACTTAAAAAATGATACACTTGGATTAGTAAACCCAACATGCCATTGGAACACAGGAGTGATGGTTGCTGATAATGTGATTATGTAGATGTTCCACTGAAACCCAAATTCCAACTACAATAGTAATTTACAACATTAACAGTGTCTACACTGAATTTCTGATAAATTTCATGTTATCATAATGGATAAAAAAATGTTTTCAAAAACAAGGACATTTTTAAGTGACCCCAAACTTTTGAATGGTTGTGTTCTATAGCAAGAAAAACGTATCAACATATCATTTATTTAAATGTTAATGCTGGATGTACTGTATGTGATTATGTAGATTGTTATATAATGCTAGAGCGCTATACTGTTTGTGGTTTTTGACTTATTTGTTATTATTTTTCATCTTTGTAATAAAAATAATTAACAAATAGGGACTTACATCTCAGTCAAGTGGGAGCATGAGGTTTGTTTCATGCACATAATCCATAATTTCCCAGTGGTGTAATTTTCTCCCATGCTCATCTAAATAGGCGGACGTCTTAGGCCTGTATTCACATGTCTTGTAGATTGGGGGCTGATCTAGGATCGGGTCTCTGTGTCTTTTATTGTGATCTAAAAGGCAAAAAAGTGATCCAGGCGCTTGTACATATTGGACAGTGTGAAATATTGGACAAACTTAAATGTGACTGTGTCTGGCTCTGGCTTGATACTTGGATGTAATTTATCAGTGGTGCTGAGATTATATTGACTGGCTGGATTAAGGTTCCTCGTGTTATGAAACACAAGATAGTCATTTTAATTTCACAAAAAATTAAAGAGTAAGATTTTTAAATCAAACATAGTTGTTTACATTTTGGCAAATTGATAAAGCTTGTTGGGAGATACTGTAAATGTGTCTGCATAATAATTGGGCATAGTTGACCATTTTGTGTTTGTTGGTTGGGTTGTTGAAAGCCAAGTAATATAAAATGTAAATCAGAAATGAGATGCATGCTTGTCAAATGAACTTCTTCTTAAAAGTTGTTGGCTTGTGCTGTGTCTCATACACTGTTTTCTTTCAGATGAAGAGTCTCTTGAACTCGACTGCCTTTGGAATCACACGAAGTTCTGTGTGCAAAACAGAATAGTAGGAACATGACTTTAACCCTTTTTCACTTACAGACATTAGTTTGTTAGACTATCTCTTAGTTTAAAAATGGTTGCTACAGTAATCTTTATGTTTACTTTATTTTGTGGTATGTGGGTCTCTTATCACCTGAGACACTGTCCAGGCAACTTATCACCTCAGCTTATTAATTTCTGTGTGAAATCTTAAGTCTCAAATGGAGCTGTAGATACACAGGAACAAAGATGCATTTGTTTGCCTTCATTAAAAACCCTCACAGCATTGCAAGGAACACAAAAGCTCCGGCCATAGTAAAGCAGCCAGCGTCACTAGACTTTCCAGCTTGCTGAGTAAGAGGACCTATCCGTGATGGCTTTTAATTTGTTTCAAGATTCTATGATTGCCGAAACATGCAATGAAATTCAAAATAAACTCTTAGTCTTTGTCATTATTTACTTAAAAACCGTGATGGAATTACTTTTTATTATGAATTACAAGATTTCTGATAGGAACTTTGTGATACAATAGAACTCATAACATGAGTCAACGGTCACAGTATTGTGGTCAAGTAATTACATCACATTTTGACAAAATACAAATTATGACAAAGATGGATGACAGGCTGTTATGGATGCTCTCTGACAGCAACCCCGACCATGTTAATGTAGCTGCCATGTTCTTTGTCACTGTTCCAGGTCACTTTTGCCAGTCAATCACCCTAATGAATCCAATATCCTAGTAATGTCAATATCTCAGGGTTGCTCTATAGCACTGTGTTTGGACCATCTCTCACTCGTCCACAGTCTCTCATCCAAACATGTGCTGTGTAATTGTAAAATAAGTATATCACGTGGAAATATGAACGTGATACTATTTACACCACCGATCCACAATCCTGATCCCCAAATGAGGGCTGTTGGATTCACTTGGGGTTATAATGTCTCAAAGGGATTTTCATAAAGGTCTATCAAGTTTGGATTCCGATGTCAATCAGATATTTTCAGAAAGTTCCATTCAACAGCACTCGAAACATTGAGATCTAGTGTAAAGTTGTTTGCATAAATTGATTTAGAAAGTGAGCTCTGACTTTTTTTGGTCCTACTTCTTGTCACGTTGTTCTGAAGGGTTGCCAAATTTGGAAGCACCTGCTATAACTACTGATTACTGATAGCCCGTATTGTGCAACTGATGTTGGAAGGTAAGGCATTGAAATCCAGTGGGACTGCAATTTCGAGTTCCCCTGGAATTTGTCTAGAACAAGATTGTAGGTTTCTTTGTTGATCTAGAGCCATCATGGGATTCACACAAAAATAGTGGCACATTTCCCAGTAGAGACAATTCCAGGGGACATAGACCTTCAACAATCTGTCAGTGAGACATTGTCACCCCAAGTGAGCCTGAACAGGCCTTTGGGCCTATGGACAACATCAAAGGGATTTTTCTTGACACTGCTTGTCCATGGATTTGTTTTTGGAACACTCTAAATCCAATGTATTATTATGCTGATTATATATTACTGTATATACTGTGCCAGCCCCTCATTTCAATGTTTTATTCTGAAAGTGGATTAGTCTATCGAATGGTGAGTCTCCAATAAACTTACAAACTTCTTGGTAAGTGCTACTACTTTTTATTAGTTAGATGACTACCTTTTTGTTTAGGATTGTAAATAATGTAAAATTTGTACATTAAAAATGAATTGTCTTTGCAAATGTTCATTCTTTGATAACAAATTACATTATATAATTATGTGTAAAGTATGAATACAAACTTTACCATTTTTATTTAAGTTCTCCCTTATACCAGTGCTACTATAGTTTAAATGCTATATGGTTGGGGTTGCATGGGGCTTTACTTTTCCACTTTAATTTTCACTCATCTTTTTCATTTCTTGGTACAGCTGCTGATTGCTGTCCTGGTGTTTCGAAGGGGCCACATAAGTAGCAAGCCAAATTAGCCAAACGAGCCGTCTTTCGCATGTTTGGTTTGTTTGACTTATTCGTTAAAAACGGATGGCACTTTTGACATACTGTACAGCAGTTTAAGTATGGCCATCAGATATGACATGATCCTATCATATCTGTAGTGTTTTTGCTATAATCCTCTTCAGAGCAGCTAAGTGAATCAAAAATAGAGCAACAGCTAACAGAAATCACTGTCCTCACTGTTCTTAGGTTTCTTCCAGCGCACCAAAAAGCTATTTCTGAATGAGCAGGCCGCTGGTGTCCAGATCAAGGAGTTCATTCGCAAAAATGCAGCCAATGCTCTGTCTGTGGCCAACATGCTCATGGGTATGGCCTCAATTCTCTGCAGCCTGAATGGGTGAGTGAACACACATTAAGGTATTTACCAGCTGTAAATTATTGGATAGTTATATTTATTGTTAAATTAGATACACAAGCACTACCAGTTAACAGTTTTAGAACACCTACATTTTTCTGTTTTTTATTTAAATATAAGCTGTTCATGTCCAGGGAATACCCTGAGGTAAAAAAGCCAATTTTCATTGAACAAGTTATGGGTTAACAACGTACAGGTGTAATGGAAGTTAATTAAGCCTTGAAAGTTGATGCTTACATTTCCTACCGATGTCCCAGAAGACAGGCAGACCAGTATAACCCTTAAAAGTGTAGGTCTTTCCTTTAGAGAAATTGCAAAGAAAGCCAAGTTGTCAATGAGTACAGTTTCTTACACCCTCTTAAGGCGCTTGGAAACTACAAGAAACCTTGGCTGGAAGAGGTTTGGCAGACGCAACAAAATCAGAAGACACCTTTCTGAAAGTCAAAAGCTTGCGTGATTGCTGGCTCACAAGACAACAGCTTCAAGCACAGCTTAATACTGGTCGAAGTATGCAACTCTTAGTTTCAGCTGAGACAAGAAGACTTGGAGCTGCAGGTTTGACAGATCAAGTGGCAGTTAAAAAGACATTGCTTAGATGGCAAAATAAGAAAAAGGTTTGCCTTGCCATGAAGCGCAGTCAATGGACTGCTGAAAACTAGGAGTAGGTGAAAGAATATTTTCTCAGTGTGTGACATTTACAGTCAAACATTGACGAGGAAGTGTGATGGCCTCTTTTTCTGGATCCAGAGTCAGCAACTTGCACAGAGTGGTACCCTGAACCAAAACAGCTACCACAGCATTTTGCAGCTTGATGCAATACCCTCTAGTTTAAGCTCCATTGGTCAGGGCTTCATCCTATAAGAAGACAATGACCCAACAGAAGCCTTCAGTCATGGAATGGCAAGCACAGTGTGCAGACTTAAACCCCATTGAGCTGTTTTGGGATGAACTGGGGAGAACGGTGAAAGCAAAGCAACCTACAACAAATTTGGTGGAACTACAAAAATGTTGGGACAAACTCTCAGAAAAATATTTGATTTTCATTGTAGAAAGAATGGCACAAGTGTGTGTCAGCTGTTATGTCTTCAAAAGGTGGCTACTTTGATCAGTCAAAAGTGCTGAAAATATTTTGTGCAACAAAATGATTCCATTATTTATTTTTGTCTCCAATTGTATTTTTGTTCTATGCATTAATTTCAGAGTACATTAAGACATTCAATTTCATTAAGATTTTTTATAAAAACTGGAAAACTGAGCTAAAACGTTTGACACGTAGTGTAGCTATATTCCAATAGCGTACATCTTTGTTAATTGTATTTTAGTATTTTCTTCCGAAAAAAAAAATTGATGGTGTATTGACAATTGACATAAGCTCCTGTAAAAAGCAGAGCTATTTAGGGAAGACAGTTATTTTTTTCAAGAAGCTTATCAAGATTAGGACACGCAGCAAAACATTACACAGCTCAGACACCATCCAGCGTGTTGATGTAAATATGAAATGCATACGGGGCAACAAGCACTAAGGGACTGAGTAGAATATTAAGGAAATCTTCTTTCAACAACCAGGCCCTCGAGTTGTGGAGCAGTGATTATTCAGTTGTAAATGCTTACTGACATTTGACCCTTATTTTCCAGACACAAACATGCTGCATGTTGGCTGGTCCTGATTGGCTACCTGCTGGATTTGGCTGATGGGGCAGTTGCCAGGCGACTGGATGCATGCTCTGCTCTAGGTAAGTAGAATGATTTCCACGGATAGACTTCAACAGAGAACAATGGAGTAACATGAAACATGCACTTTATTACGGTTTATCGAGAGCCAAGTGGCAGGAATCAGTCTGAGACGATAACAGCTCTATTCCATAAACAGTGTCAACAAAAGCAGGACATTCCATTACAACAGCCATGCTAGTGTTGTGGTGGTAGAGCTGTTTAAAGGAAAGATACATGTTGGCATGCATACAATAACACACCCACACACACAGCCACACACACTGCAGGGTGTAATAACATGTGAGATAGAGGAGTTAGTCACTCTGACTTTATACTCACCCTATACCAAGGCATGCTATGCCCATGTATCTTCTAGAACTCTACTGGTCTGGCTCAGTTTAAGTTACGACTAACTTACCCTGAATTACTGAGCCACTAGGCTTAGAGACTGAGTTGATGACCAATTAAGTATAACTTTCTATCTCTCATGAACATATTGGGTAAGGTGAAAATAAAATTGCATGACTGTATTTTAATGATGGGAGTGGGGAAAATGTTGGACATTTATAATATTAGTAGGCCTTTACAAAAGCACATCTAAGACAAAATGAACGATAGGTTATAAAATATATATAAACTTAAAAGGATTGCATTTATTCAGATGTCAGTTAAACCTAAGGACCAACTGACATTTGACTGAAGAGGTGCATGGGGATTGCCAAACTGAGCTCAAGGACAGAAAATATTTTTCTTTGGGACTTTTAGGTTGGGTGTTAAAGTATGTAGGACAATAGCCTGCTCAATGGACTGGATACATTTCCTTTTCAACATGACATTAACTCAAATGGATTGATGGTTCAATGAAGAGATCGTTTTTTGACTTGCCACTTGTGATATGCAGATAGGAAAACATATAAACAATTTAAGAATGAGCTGGAATGTGAAGCTATCAGAAGCTAGCTAATAAAAAGAGTAGAATATAGCTCTGTACGTAGTATATCTGCTAGCTGATTTTACTAGTTTATTCATCTTTTGCATTTAGCTTACCTTACAGTTATATTCAAATATTTATCAACCGATACTTTTGAGAATAATCTCTTTAGTCTACTCTCAAACAACTAGCCAACTGCCAACTGCCAAGCCAACACCACAATCATGTCTTTGTTCAGTGTGACTGGACCTGGACTCCTGCTCGTTATACTGTAGCTAATGGGTCAAATAGCTTAAAAGGAACAGTTAGTCCCTAGAAAACGGGAAAGGAGGCATGTATAATAGAGAGTCGATCCTTTACCAACTGGATGTATGCATATTTTACAGTGGCAGATCACCATAGGCTAGTTATTTCATAGCATGTCACATGCTGCAAAAGAGTTTCACCAAACCAGAAAAACGTCTTAAAAGGGAATCTCCGAAAATGATTGTGTAATCCTGCGCAGTACGTGTGCTGTTCGGGTAAGATGTGCTGATCTGCTTCTCTCTGAATCACGTTTGTTCCAGGCCTTTGACTTCCTTCTGTCATAAAGCTATTTTAAGACTGTTTTGTATTATTTGGAGACCTTGCTAACATGACATTCTTTTTACTTGCTGACTTGATTAAACTTTAAGCAAACTGAAGTTGTACTAAGCACAGCACATTTGTCAAATGATCCCATTCACAGCATATTAAAAACATGATCTAACAAAAGACCCATACAAGTGGCTTTACATGATGACCTCTTGTGTGCAGATAGTCACGTCTACACTACCATGCACTGTAGCCTGAAATAGCTCCCAGCAGGTGCACCACAATACCTCATCTCCGGGACATTTCAGGGGCTTTGTGTCCCAACACTGTTTTTTCTGCATGACTGCAGGTGGGTGTTGTTGTACCCCCTGTTTGTGTGAATTCAACAGTCACTTTCCGATTAATCAGTCTAATTCGGGGGGATCGCGCTTCCATTGTCTGTTCTATCCCAACGCTTTGGCCTCTCCGCATACCTGAAATTGCTAAAATTGTTGACCCCTGTGCTATGGAATTCCGTGTCGTTCATTGGACCAGCGGTCAGAATCACCTCATGCTTGTCGCTTGGCGAAAACAGGCTGCCTGATTTCGACAGACAATTAGACTGTGGCGTTTGGGAATGTTGTTTACAGAGGAAAGTGTCAGGCTTGTAAGGCTGACACTGAAATTTCCACTATGGATAGACCCATTTTACATAAACACACACACACACACCCACAAACATATATACACAATCCATTTGCAGCATAACCAGTATAACCAGTGATGTACAGTATAACCAGTGATGTACAGTATAACCAGTGATGTACAGTACAACCAGTGTAATGATGTACAGTATAACCAGTGATGTACAGTATAACCAGTGATGTGCAGTACACCCAGTGTAATGATGTGCCATACAACCAGTGTAATGATGTACAATCCAGTTCTGTCTTTCTTTCTTGGTTAGGTGCTAAGTTGGATGATTTTGCCGATTTCACAACTTTTGGGATCGCAACGTCATTGCTCCTGAGGACACATGACTTACTGGACAACATCCTGTGCATGTGCTATGTCCTGTCAGTGTTTGTCCGCCTCTGCTTCTTCTCCAGCGGTAAGGGTAACCATCACAATGCATGGACGCTTAGAAGCAGCCATTTCATGTCTTCCTTGGACTGCATCTCTTATTATTTGTTCAGCTTAAAGATAAAGGTCTTTGGCTATTTCATTTGGGTCTTGTCTGTGTTTTTTTTGTGTCTACAGGCATTCCCTTCATGTACCGGGGCTTGCCATGTATCTACGCCTCTGCCATCCTGGCCTGTATCTCCCTGCTGACCGGAGGTAACCCTGTGATCCTTCGGATCATCGCTGTGGTCCTGATCCTGCTTATGGTGAACCAGGGCTTCTACCCTCACGACAGGGTCCTGGAGTCACAGGCTTGGAAGAAGGCGGTCTATGCTGGAGGTAATGCACCAGAGCAGTGTTTCTTCATTCTGGTCCAGGGGACCCAAAAGTGTGTGCAGTTTAGTTTCTGGCATAGTGCTACACATCTGCTTTAAATGATCAAATGTTTGATGGGTTTATTAGGTGCCTCTGGTGTGTCAGGCAAGCCTCTGGCAACTAGATCGATTTCACAAGCTTACATGCTGTGGGGATTATAAGAATTCACCCCTTTAGATGTTTCAGAAAGTTTTGTGTTACAGAATGCAATCGAGGTCCATTTAATTGTGATTTCACTATGAGTCCGTTGGTGATTATTAAAACGGTGACAGTGGAGTTCTGTAGAGGTGAGGAAAGAACGACAATATTGTTGTGACTACACAATGACATAATCATACAAAATAGTCCACATGAGCACCTCTTCCTTGAGCAAAAAAAGCAACGTCACATTTTGCTCAGGTATTCCTTTACCTATACTTTACACCAGAGATGTCACCAGGACCTGCCTTTTGGGTCTATTCGCCCAAATGATGTTGTGTCGTGCCCAAGTCTTCTTGTTGCAGCAATGATGTAAAATCCTAAAATCATCTAAACATTATAGAGTTCAGCTGCTCCGTCACAAAAATAAACCTCTAGTCAAGAAAAAGCCATATATATCTTGACGCAAGCCATCTGCTCCTAATGTAAGGCAATTCAGAAATTGACATTAAACTGCTAAACACAGAATTAATTGAACCTAAACTTTTTTTATCACACGTGTTGCACAGTTGGTGAGCTCAACATACTCTTTCCGCTGTAGAGAATCAAAGCGGTATGGCTAATAATAGATTTCTATGACATTTGGCTAGTGAACAGAAACAACTATAAAATCCACAGTGCCTCTTTAAAGTATTTACCTCCTTGGACTTTTCCAAATGTTATGTGTATGTTTAACTAAAAGGTTGTCAAGATGCATTAGACATTTTTATCACCGATCAACACAAAAGTGGATCATGTCAATGTGAAATATTAAATAAAAAAATGTCTAAATTCATTGCAAATAATATGAAACAGAAAAGCACTGATTGAATGAGAATTCAAACCCCTTAGACAGCATTGGGTAGAGGCACCTTTGGCAGCATCTACAGCCATGAGTCTGAATAAGACTCTACCAACTTTGCACATCTGGACACAGCAATGTTTGCCCTTTCTTGGCAAAATTGCTCAAGCTCTGTCAAGTTGGAAGGGGACCTTTCGAGAACAGCGATTTTCAGCTCTTACCACATATTCTGAATTTGATTGCGTTCCAGGCTTTGAAAGCCAAAGTCAAACTGTGTGCTTTGAATGCCGTAAAGGCCACTTTGTGGCACCTTGGCAATTGCAGTGGGCACAGTGTCTCCCAGCTCTGCCATGGAACACTGTAACTCCTTTATATATGAGTTATATATGAAATTCATTTATTTTATCCAAAATAAAACATCAATTCAATTCAGATTGATTTAATGTTGCAATACAACATATGGACAAGTCCAAGGAGGCCTTTGAAAGCCATTGTAAATCCAACTGGGTTTCTAAAATATTCTCATGTTTCAGGTCACAGAAATGTAGCCATAGGAAAAAGTTAATTAGAGAGGTTATTCATCTCCTTTTAATTTTTCTGTTTTGTTTTGCAGGAGTTGTCATGGTGTTCTGTTCCTCTTTCCCTCCGGCATGTGTGTACTACCTGTTGTGGTCTGTCTCCTACATTTTGTTCCCAACATCTCTTTGGAGTTGCAAAGTGTAGTAGATGTGAAGGGCTGCTGTAAACTCACACTCGCGCATGGCTTGTCAACAGGCCGTCCAGCGGAGTTATTAGCTGCTAGCTTTCCACAGCGGATCGAAAAAGGACGTTATATTTTTTGTAAGATGTATTTGCCTTTTTTCATCATGGCAACCTGATGGATAATGTACTGTACCTTAGCCATTTTAGTTTTTGATTTTGACAGGGTTTGGGTATCTTGTCTACAATGTCTGTACAATACATCTGGAGGAGTTCTGTTTGGTATTGTATGTATTGTACTATCCCTTATGCAGAAATTGTGCTTGAGATTACTACAGTTATTTTAAAGTATTTTCACTAATTCGTAGGAAGTAATTTGGGAAGAATGTAATGCAAAGGTATTCAAAGTCTGGGTTGCATCACCATACTCTGATGAACACTTCCTTTTTTTCAGAAAGGAATATACATGGGACTGTAACCATCTTGTTGGCATATTTCATTGGATACATTTTCACATCATAAAAAATACATTTTGTATTTAAAGATTCTCTCACATAGTCATAATAGCCTACAATCGATAGTCTGGTGTGCTTATGTTGCTTTATGAGTAACAAACTTCATACAGTCAACTGTTGCCCGGAAATAAAAATAGATGTGTTATTTATTACCGACCGGCTGTCCACATAGCAAAGATGATTAAACTAGAACGAATGTGTTTTTATTTTATATTAATAGGCAATGTTAGCTATAATTTTGCTTAGAGGGCTACTACTCAACATGGGCTATTTTGCGGCATGTTCAGGTGAAGTCAACCGCTGACTCTTAGCCAATAGCTAACAGATGCAGAAATAAAGGGCAGATAGTAGGATTTGTCCTTGCGGGCTGACATAAGCACAGCAGAGTTGTTGTCAATGAAAAGAGCACAAGGAGAACAAGCAGATTTCATTTCAACCACCCCAATGGGGTCACCAGAATGTAAGGAGGGAAGAAAAAGTGGTTACCTACAATAGTTCAATAACACTGATGTAAAGAAAGAAAATTGCCAGCACAAAAATATAACAGACACTAATCGAAGCCGTGTCCCTCTATTTTTTGTAAGATCTATTACACATGGCATGCTCTCAATTTGAAGTATATTTGGTCACACTTTAGTTGGAAAGTCCACATAGTCAATCTGTAGATGTTCTACATATTATCGTACTATCAAAGCACTCTGTTGCTAAGGAAATAATTGCTACAGTTATGGTTAGTGTTGGGATAGTAATTGCAGTTAAGGTTAGTAGATCGTTTTACTGATGGCTGTCGGTTGTCTGTAGAGCATCGGCCAAATGGCCAAGCACTTAGGGAATTGAACAATCACCAAAAGGTTGCTAGATTGAATCCCAGAACCAGCAAGGTAAAACAGAAATTAGTTTTTTTGTCCTCGAACCCTAATTGCTTCTGAACGTCGCTCTGCATGTGAGTGTCTACAGTACTTAATGACTAGTGTAAATCCACAGATGGACAATCCTAATGAAGTGTTATTGTTTTTTTGTTTTTTTTTATGGGGGACAGACTTCCTGTGGTTCATAGATTTCTTGTGTTCTACTGAAAATACCTGCCATTGTGAGTTATTTTCTCATCTGGTTATAATTTTTTTGCTTTCTGGCACCAGAAATGTATTGTTGCTTTTTGGTAGTCACATGTCTATTCCTTACAAAATCTTGAAACCATTTTCAGATGAGATTTGTTTCATTTTCCTGCAAGCACAATTGAATAGTGCTATAATTCAATTACTTACATTCCCACCAGTTATTTTATTCACTCTGAATTACAGTACAATATTTTAAAGATGTCAGGCTAATTATGGTGTATACCATAATGGAGATTACTATGTACCTGGTCTCTTTAGTACTTGTCTCAGTGTTTTTATTGACTAAACCAAACGCTGAAGCAGGTTTTTTTCCTTACTCTGTAAGGGTTTGTCCTCTTTTAATTTGGCTTACACATGTCATTGTGTTTAGATTTTACTTCCTGTGAATGTAGCTTTATCTTTGGTTTTTGTTCTCCTCTGCTTCTGTTTTAAGAGGCGTTGGACATTCAGTAGTACCTAAAAAGCATTACAATCCCATTGCTTTTATTCTAAGGTAAAGTAAACACAGTTTACAGAGTTATATTTTTTGGGGTTCACTTTATAACTTTCACACTATAGTGCCGTCCTGAACCGTGTTTTGTTGATTTGGATATTTTCCTTTCCGGCATAGTTTCAGCAGCTATGTGTAACCAACATGGCACAGCTCATCTTGGCCGGCTCAGTTCGGTAGTGTGAAACATTTCTGCGGTAACTTTTGAGTCATGAGGACAAACATTTTCTGGAATCTTCCTGTTCTTGATCCTTTATGTTGAGCAAGGACATTCTCCATTTACACATAACTGGGTGTGCTGTTCTGAAGATAGTGGTTTGTGCCTCTCTTAGATATGAGTGTGAGTGATGGAGACAATGTGATGAGGTTTGTTTTGGATTGTCTTCAGAGATCAGAGGGAAACTGACGAGCCACAGTACTATAAATGTCAGCTCAACGTGGTCCAAAGTGCCGATTTGTTGGCGTCATAGTCAACAATGAGCAGTGCTATAAAAAACCATCAACTGTCTAGATAGTGTGTGCAGTACATTGGAAAAAAAACACTTTTATGTAACATATTCAGAGTGACTCCAACACCATGTCACGGTGGGTGCCCTCTCCCTGTATGGCTACTATAATACATGTCTCATTACTACAATCCAAGGCACAGAAGTGATACTTGCTGATTAAGGAGCAGTAAATGTCTTGTGGTGATTTCTGTATTTAAAATTTGGTAACAATTTTGACAATAAAAAGTGGTGATAAAATGACCTGCCTGATTTTATGACCATTTCATTCGTACAATTTCTTAAATAAATGGAAATCTATATGGTGATGGATGCCCTTGACCTTATCCTCATTAGATGCTGTTTACCTCACTACAACCCTCAATCCAGGTTTACTATCACCTCTGTCTCAACCTTTTAACCCTGCCTTTTCATCAGCTGAGTCATTCTCCCTTCTGGCTTATGGGGACGGTCATTCAAAAGTTATCAACCTGGGTTGTGACCATATGTTTCAGTGGAGTCCCCTGTTAATGCCTCTACAGCCTCAAATGTCTCCAACTGTGTACTCTTGGGTTGCATCCTTTCTGCTACTAATTCATAGGAAGTACTTTGGGAAGACTAAAGCAAAGGTATTCAAAGTAAATCAAGTGTGGCAATGGGAACGTACCATGTGGTTGCTTCTCCGTGGCAGGGACTTTGGAGAAAGCTCAGAATATAGGGAAGGATGAACAGAGCAAAGTTCAGAGTCTTTGGTAAAAACCTGATCTAAAGTGCGGTTGACCTCAAACTGGGGCGATGATTAATCGACACGACGATGACTCGAAGCACACTGCCAGGATATCTCTGGTGGCGTTGGGACTGTGAGTGGCCACATCCGATGTGGAACCCCACTAAGCTGACACAGCTTGCGAGGATCAGAACTTCCACAAAGCACTAAAGGGTCTGAATACTTAGGTCCACAAGATACAGACGGCTGACAAATAAAGGGAAAACCTGAATAAACAAGTGGAGGTGCTTTCATACAGGTGTACCGAACGATAGAATAAAACGGCGAACATCCCATCATGTTCTGGGGCATTGTTAATGCTGAGCGGCCCCGTTGATTTTGAATCAAGACAGGAAGAAAGGATCTAGGTGACTTTGAATCAAGGTTCCTTACTGGGTCTCTTCCAGGATGACAATGCCCGAATCCACATGGCACAAGGGTCTACTGAATGGTTTGATACGTGTGAAAATGATATGAAGCCTATTGGTATGGCCTGTGCAGTCACCAAGTCCCAACCCAGTTGAACACCTATAGATTTTGGACCGATGTGTTTTACAGCCCTCTTCAAAACCCCAAATGAGGGAATATCCTTTGGAAGGAAGGTGTTCCATCCCTCCAGAAGTTTCAGAGACTCAAAATGTATATCAAGACACATTGAAGCAGTTCTGGAGGCTCGTGGCCCGACACCTAAATGAGACACTTTATGTTGTTTTTTCCTTTAATTTGTCTGCTGTCTGTATATTTAGCATTTTCAGTAAATTTGCAAAATTTTTTGCTTTGTCATTATATGGGGTGTTGTTTGTAGATCGATCACATTAATATTTTAAATCAGTTATAAGCCCTACTATCCAGAGCCTACATATTTTAAGGGAGTACACCTGCACTCCTGCTGTAGTCTGATATGTTCATGGACTCTGGGATGCAGATGTCTTTGGTGTCTGCCAGACGTGTGGAGGACTCCAGGAGCTTGATGATCGCAGAGAATGCCGGCCGGTCCTTAAAGCTCCACATCCAGCAGTACTTCATAAGGTCATACCTGAGCATAATAGCCACATTTTTTTCCACTGGAAATGTCTGAAGAAACATTTTTCTACAACACAAGAACGTGTTACAAGAACAAATATTTGCCTTTCCGTGAGGTGTGGGCTGGTCTTTGCAGGAGAGGGTCACTTACAAGGATCCTCCACAATGTTTTGGTCGCTTCATCCGGTAAGATTTCTGTAGTTGGCTAAACACACACTGAGGCTCCATATCAGGGTATGGGGGAGAGCCTGGAGAAGGGAGAGGGAAAATCATATTATTGCTGATGGTGCTGAATCGAGTAGATTCTTTCCCTAAATGTTGTCTACCATTAGCAGCACATTTACACCAAATCAAATCCAATGTAAATGTACTCAGTGAACAAAGGTAATCCTGCTTCCAACCTTAATTTGAAATAAGACTGATTAATATGAATGTATACAGTAACAAATGTTTCTACACATTACCCAATGTGATCAACTCATACAGGACAATTCCGAAAGAAAATCTGAGAGGAAAACAAAGCATGAAGTTTTTGTCACAAAAATCTCCTGTGGTACAAGCTAGCTGGAGCAAGATTTGGATATGGTCTGACATATCTTTCCCTGAACTCACACATCGCTTCGGTCAGTGGTGGGCTGCTTCATCATCCTCTCTGGAGCTTGCCATTTAAGAGGGACCTCAGCTGTCCTCCGCGTGGCCAGCTTGCCAGTCAAACCCTGACGGGCCTCGAAGGCTAAGCCCAATCCTGACACCTTCACAGAGAGCCCTGAGCCAATCAGGATGTTCCGTGCAGCAACGTTACCATGTACAATTCTATGCTCTGACAACAGATAGTCCTGAATGAAGACAGTTGGATTTAGTGTGTGCTGTTCGCATATACATAACATGAACCATAAATGGAGACAGAAAGATGAAGTCAATGGCAGACCTTACTCAAGGCTTGTATGCTTTACATTACATTCATGTTCACAATATTTCACTGCAAAAAGTAATTAACCTAATTGCTGCACCAATTCTTTCCATAAGGTATCAAACTGACTGTTATACTCCTGTAACATGTATCTAAAATGTGCTCTAGGACCGGACCCAATTTACTGCACACAGCTTGTTTTGTTTGCAGCCTTCCTTTGGGATGTGTTAGATTTCTGAATGCTACAGAAAATGACTTACCAGGCCTGCTGCCACCTGCTTTGCCACCAAATACACTGATCTCTCTGAGAAGTGCTGGAGTTGGTCCAAGAACTTTGAATCCCTCTGGAGATCAGAGACATTCATGTAATCATATTCGGTAAAGTCTTGAAATTAAAATGACAACGGATTTCTCCCATGGACCTTCCAATAAATGCCTTCTATTATAATTAAATGTACAGTACCTGAATATTGAATACTAATGAACATTGGAAATTGAATTACAACGCTATTAATATTCAACAATGTTGATTAGTTAGAGCTCTGGTGTCAATGATTTCCAATGTATTGGTTCTTTGCTAATGAACTTGAACTATGTTATAAACATTCGTTATACAATTTCTTCTAGAGATAAGAACCCAAGTTGCAGGGATGCAGCTACTTCACAATGCAGTACGTTGAACCACTTGTGAACCCTGTAGCTACTGTGGTCTTACATTCCTCAGAGTCCATAGGTAATGCAGGAGGTTTCCGGGACTACAGGCCTCCAGAACCAGACACATTGGTAATTTCTGCGTCTGGCAGCATAGCATCCGGACCAGGTTCTGGTGTTTACACACTACCCCGTGAAACAGGATCCAGTCCACAAACTCCTTAGCCACAGACGGGTCTGGGCAACCTGAAAGGAGTGACAGTGCAGTATACTACAAGGGATTGGACTGAAGTCCAGGGAACAATACTGGTTGCACTCAGTTGCAAAAATATGGGAACGAAATTACCTGTGATGTACACGTGAAGCTGTCACAGCTTCGAACTGGCTTGAGACAACCTCTTGAAATAGATTCAACAAAAAGTTTCCCCCGCTCACACTCCCTCTGACTGAAATACTCACCCGCCAGTGTCTTGACCACCACCGCGGTGAGGTTGTGCTCTCCTCTGAGTGTTCCACTACAGACAGGACCATAGTGGCCGGTGTGACAGACCTCCAGACCCTCCAGAGTGCAATCACCTGGGATCTCCCATGGACCCACGGGACTTGTAGAAAGACAAACTTCACCCGCTGGATGCAGGGCAGTAGGAGTGTGAAAACACAACACAGCACACGTTTGACTTGTAAATGGGAGTCGTTTCAGGAGGTTGATATCGCAGAGCTTGTACTTGGTACTACACGGGCGCTTGTTAGTCATGGATATGGATGCAATGATATGCCTATCAGTGTGTCATAATGTGTTGCTGTAAAATTCTTCATTTATCTCACTAGACCATGTTACAGAACTAACACGCTAATGTTACTTCTAGGTTTACCTTGATTGTACCTTGGTTTGTGTAATAAGTTGGAGGGAGGGTTCTCTCCGGGGACGCTTTTCTGATTGGACAGAGGACGCACAATATGCTGGTCACTATGACCACTGTGCTGCAAGCCAGGAGGGCAGGAATAATGATCACAGCTAATGAGCCTGACCCCTCCTCATCTGAAAACACACAGACAGGAAGGAAACACAGGACAATCAGTACAACGGGCACAGTAAGATAAAACTGGTACGTTCAACATGTACAGTAATCTTTTACCAGAGATTATGCCAATGCTACTTGTTACACATGGCAACAACTCACAGCACAGAGGATCTGAGGTGTTGTTACATCCAGACACCTGCACATCCATTGATCCCAGCTGGTTCTTATCATTTCTCACATCTACCTGGAGAACAACAGAACATGATGCTTAGCATTAACTAAATTGAAGAGTATAACTGAAATAGTATGTGTTGGTCTATGGGATACTTTCATGACAGAAGCATTAATTCAGTGCCAATCGGGTGAAAATTGAATACGGTTAACCAAGAGAAATCTTATTAAGGCTTCATTGTGACACTATAATTGCACATCAGATGGGATAATCAATTAGAGTAGGTTGTTTACTTTCCTGTTTCAACACATAATATATTGTAAGAAAGTAGGTTACAGCAATAGTTACCAAAACAAAGGCAACATGTACATCAGATAAGCTCATGGGTTAGCGTCAACATGATTAGGTGTTTGCCATTGTATTGGTTACCCATATACTTTCTACAGTAATTAGTCTTCAAAGCAAGAGAGTCTAAGAACCAGAACGTATACACTCACAGATACTGTTCTGTTTCTAATACTGTTAAAAATATCTATTTATGAACATCAAGAACTTACCAGGGAGATGTCAGTGCAGAAAAGCTCTCCATGGGACTACTACCTGTAATTTGTGAGTGTTTCTGACGTCAAATGTCCTTTTGGCTGAGCGGCCGATGACCACGAAGGTGACTGCGGTTAGTTGACTGACTGTTAATGATTAACATACCTGAACATTTTGAAGAGGTTGTTAGATTTTTTTTACATAAAAAAATGCAGCCTGGGACTTCTGACAAAGTGTTTTTCCAAACATTGCATTTTAGACTGGACATGTAATATGTTGTTGAAATGTGCAAAACCTGTAAGTAGAATTATTATCAAACCTCCGATAGCTATGAAATCCCAAGCTTTAAAGTAACTGGTTTTGATGGCATGGTAAACATATCAGCACATACATTACATGACATATTACACCATTATCTGGGACTCCTTTGGGCTCAACAGTGCCAATTATACAAAAAGTGGCTAACAATATCAAAATGCATCTTTAAGTCTCAGTTATTTAATTACCACTCTCAGGCATGTGTTGAACAGTCAGAAAGAAAGATACTTTTTTATTGTAATATGGCAATATTAATACTGCCTTCAATTTGTCAACACATATAATTTTATTTCTCTCATCTACTGTATATGAATGTATTAATTAATAGGTTGAGTTTAACCAGGACAAAGATATTCCTAGCAAATTAAAAAATTGTATTTTACACTACCATGGCCATGTACACGAGAAGATGTTTTTGCGTTGAATTAAGGACACAAACAGTAAGTATAGTACCATTTCCTCTGGAATGAGGACAAGCTTGGCTGGTCCTCAGCATCATGATGAACACGTGACTGTTCTCCCATAAGCGCCTTAACCGTTGTGCCACTCAAATGCCGGTTGATGAGTGGAACAAACTCAGACTTGGCTGAGTAGATTTCACACATCTGCTACATGCAGAAAATGACATCGGGCCAAATCTAAAACATGGTGGAAAATCATAAATGTAAGGACACTTGTTTTTCTTCCACTGGTCTTGGGCCCATAAATAACTAAGCAGAAAGATAAAAATTGTATCCACCATTTAATCTGACTCAGTGGAAGTGGATGAAGATCCACATGGCATTTTGGCCAAAAACCTGGTTCCCTTTGCAAGGAGGCTGAAATGGGGCCGCAAGTGGATCTTCCAGAAAGTCAATAATCCCTAATACACATCTAAATCCAACATTTTGGCTATCTGCCTCCAGGCTTCAACCGCTTTGCAAACTTAAAGCTTAAAGAGAGCAGTTCAATAGCACAGACAAAGGACACCAAAGATCTGGAAAGTTTTTTCGATTAACAAATACAAGGCAAATTTACTTCCAAGCTAACTATATTTAAATGAATGAAGTATGTTGTTTGCAATATTTGCCTTTGTTTTTCTCCATCCTTTTCTTCATCATCCTTTAATTTTAACAAGATGCCCCATCCGTTCTGATAAAAAGTATCCCCACAACATAATGCTGCCACCACCATCCTCAGGGAAGCTTTGTCTTGACGTGTGCGCTCTATCATGAACCAGAAGCGCTTTAAGATGGTACTTTTTAAATGGCTGCTTTCTTGCCACCCTCTCATACATGTCAGTTTCATGCAAAGCTCTTGATATGGCTGACTGGTGCACCATTACTCCACTCCTAGTTATTTATCTCTGTAGCTACTTCAAGGAGATTTTTCACGTCTCTGTGGCTTCTCTTACACAAGTCAACTTCTTGTTTGAGCACTAAATTTTGAAGGATGGCTTTTTCTTAGCAGTGCCTGGGTGGAATGATGCAGTGTCCACTTCCTGTGTACTGATCAAACTGTGCTCACTGGGATATCCAAACAGTTGGTTATTATTTTGTACCCTTTTCAAAGTACATGCATTTTTTAAACTTTAACTCTGACTGGTAGAATGCACTTTGGTATTGATTTTCCTTCAGGTTCACATTCACATGGACTAATCATGCTTCAACTGTGGTTTTATGCATTTAATGTGACATGTAACGTCTCTGGTAGAGGCCATTGGTACGGTAATTGTTTCTTTCCTATTCACCAACGGAGAAATTCCACAGCACAAAATGAATACTTGTCAAACAAAAATTTTCAATTAACAATTTGTAATTCAGAAATATAAGATAATTGGGTTTAAATTATTTTTCAAGGCCTTTTACATAAAAGAAATGTAATTAATTGAATCATTTCTTGCTCTGCAATGTGCCAACTAGAGACTAATGCCAGTAAGAACATTAGCTACCGCCTCGCAACTCTCACTCAACCATTTAATTTCTCTGCCTAGGGTTGCCAACTAACATTTTACAATATGACATTCTTGCTCATGGATAAAAATAATATACAAGTTGAATGAAAACTGAAACTAAAGCAGAACAACCCTTGAGAATAATTTTATAACAAAATAATAGTATTATCAAGCAATGTAGGCTAATGACACTTGTAATAATAAATGTAAATTTTAATGAATAAAATGCAAACATGCACTTTTATACATTTAGTGAGAAAATACCAGAATATTTTATGTCTCATGTTAGGGGTTAGTGTACTTTGCCTTAAAACCTGTTACCTTCTCTTGACCAGGCAAGTCAATTAAAGCAAAATCACCTGACAAAAGGCCTCCTGTGAGCATACTGCAAATAACTGGACACTGACACAAGTTTCATTATTTTGTCTGTTTACCAAAATATATTGAACATACAGGTAAATAATGAATATGGGCTTAAAGTGCAGTCTCTCAGCTGTAGCTTGAAGCAATCCACATCCAAATCGGAGGAAGGGTTATGGAACCGCAGCTCTTTAACATGTACCCACTCTTTTTCAAAGGACCCAAAGTAATTGGACAATTGACTCAAAGGCTGGTTCATGGACAAGTGTGGGATGTTCCTTTGTTATGTCTTCATCAATTAAGCAGGTCTGGAGTTGATTCCAGGTTTGGCATTCACATTTGGAAGCTTTTGCTGTGAACCCACAACATGCGGTCGAAGGAGCTCTCAATGCATGTGATGCACGCCATCCTTAAGCTGCAAAAAAATCCATCACGGAGATAGCAGGAACATTATGAGTGGCCAAGTCAACAGTTTGGTACATTCTAAGAAAAAAAGAATGCACGGGTGAGGTCTGCAACATAAAAAGGCCTGGGCATCCATGGAAGTCAACAGTGGTGGATGATCGTAGGATCCTTTCCATGGAAAAGGCAAACCCCTTCACAACATCCAGCCAAGTAAATAAGACGCTCCAGGGGGTAGGCATATCATTATCCAAGTCCACCATAAAGAGAAGACTTAACGAGAGCAAAGACAGAGGGTTCACCACAAGGTGCAAACCATTCATAAGCCTCAAGAATAGAAAGGCCAGATTTTGGCAAAAAAAACATCTAAAAAAGCCAGCCCAGATCTGGAACAGCATTCTTCGGACAGAAACTAAGATATGCCTGTACCAGAATGATGGGGGAAAAGTATGGAGAAGGCTTGGAATGGCTCATGATCCAAAGCATGCCATCTGTAAAACATGGTGGGGGCAGTTTGTTGACATGGACATGCATGGCTTCCAATGGCACTGGGTGTTTATTGATGATGTGACAGAAGATAGAAGCAGCCGGGTGAATTCTGAAATGTATAGGGATATATTGTTTGCTCAGATTCAGCCAAATTCAATGAAGATGACTGGACCGAGCTTCACTTTACAGATGGACAATGACTCAAAACATTCTGCCCAAGCAACCCAGGAGTTTTCTTAAGGCAAAAGTGGAATATTCTGCAATGGCCAAGATCATTCTGATCTCAACTCGAGTGAGTATACATTTCACTGGCTGAAGGCAAAACTTAAGGCACAAAGATCCACAAACAAACAACAGAAGACAGCCGCAGTAAAGGCTTAACAAAGCATCACAACACAGGAACCCCAACGTTTGGTGATGTCCATGCAATCCAGACTTCAAGCAGTCGTTGCCTGCAAAGGATTTTCGACAAATTATTAAAAATTAGCATTTAATTTATGATTTGGTTCATTTGTCTAATTACATTTGAGCCCATGATATAAGGGGCCTGTATATGAATATCAGCAGACGTTCGTTTCATGTCTACGTGACCACACCGACAGCAGGTACTTGATTTTTGCCACAAGATGGCGGAGTCACGCAGGAGTTGACGCACTGGTCATTTTCAGCAAATGACTCGAAAAATAGGTAGGGTTTTACTTGGTCTTCCTGTACGTTATGTCAACGAAACATCCATGGAAATTGTGGATTGTCAAAGTGTTTACTAAACAAAACATTGTTAAACTTTTACATGTTGTCCTTGTTGCACACAACTTACTTTAACGGCTATATAATAGCTAGACGGTATTATTTCTGAGTGCGTATACAGCCAACACGATTAGTTGAAATAATTTCATACTGCGTCCTCGCGTTCACCGTGACGAATTGTTGGAAAATAGAGCTTTATCCGGCGTTTCGATTGAAGTGGTGTTTTCGTGGATGCCCCGCCTAACAGTCTGCCATTGGTTGATTTGCATTGGTTTACTATTATTCTACCATCTGATTGGAAGTAAAGGTAAACCCCGTCTGTCATTTGCGCATGGATGGACTTTCCTTCTAGAGTCAACAAGGTGAAAACGAGCAGAAAAGTTATTCTGCAGTTCTCTGTCTTTTGGTTGATACTAAATGCTGCGCGGTTCTAAATATCATTTGCTCTGGAGTCACAAGACTGATTCAGAGGCGAGACCGCTGACGGGTTCGATTCATGTCTGCGGAGATTGAATACGCCGAGCCATGGAATATGCAGCAAGTTGCCAGCTGAGTAGCTTTACAACTACTGTAGTTCTGTGATAAATTCGCCGAAGCCAGGTATGTTTTTCCGTCTCCAAGGAATGCGTTGCTGATGTCACGGTGTCACGGTGGATAGAACAGGTGCGGGGAACTAAGTTAGACCTGGCGAATTTTGGATGAAAAACTGTCAGCGGCTGAATGTTACCTTTGTGGAACAGTTGTTTTTGCTTTTATCAACGACATACGGTACTTGTTCGGGCATATTTTGTTCGGGCATATTTTGACGAATGATCGCTCCAGCGTTGACTTAGATTGTGCGTAATTTTATACAACTGTTTATAGATCAATTGACTGAAAGGCTAGGCTACTTCAGAACTACAGCTGCGTTTCGAAGAATTTTGCGCCAGGGACTAAGACCAAAAGCCGGGCGATCGATCACGGATCCTGCGACAACACTGACGCAGGTTGTCTCGCAGTAGTCTACTGTATTGTAGGTTTTTGGAGACAGGTGATGTTCCAGTAATTTAATAGACGAGATTTTTTATGAACAATGCCCTCAAATGACATCTGTTAAAGGAATGAAAAACAACACTGTAGTGAGTACATTGCCGATTCTCAGTCCCAGCATCTGTACAATAATTTTATTTTGCATGATTGCGTCTTAGGATAATAACTGACTGTCTCGTCTCAAATAACCAGTCTGAGAACTCAAAAGGCTTACGGGAAGGATTAAACATGTCCAAAACCTTGAAGAAAAAGAAGCACTGGTCTGGTAAAGTCCAGGAGTGTGCAGTGTCATGGGGGAATGCCGGGGAGTTTGGCTCGGTTGTGGAGGTACGAGGGGGAGCAGAGCTAGGAGAATTTCCGTTCCTGGGACAAGTGATTAGCGAGGCGATCGTCTGTCATGTTGGGAGGTTACCAAACAGCGGAGACGTGCTTCTTGAAGTCAATGGCACCCCTGTCAGCGGCCTGACGAACCGAGACACCCTCGCTGTCATCCGTCACTTTCGGGAACCAATACGTATCAAAACCGTGAAGCCAGGTATGTCAAATATTAGTAACCCTCTTTCCAATGAGATGTTGCATTTTATGACTTGTTTAATTAATAAAACAATTGTGGTGTGCTTTGAACAAAACAAACCCACACCACATATAGGCCACTAGATTATCCCAAATAGTAAATAATCATGACCTAATATTCTCTCAAATAATAATTACAACCTTTCCTTTTTACGTCAAAGATCTAAAATGGGACACCCAAGTTTATTGCCCTAATTTTCCCCTAAACCTGAAGCTTAAGCGAAACAATATAACTGATTCGGGGTGGAAATGTTCTCCCTGTTGTGTAATTGTGTCAGAAACACCCACACCCAAACAATGTGCTCTATCAGTGTTATAGGTTTAGGCCTACTGTATGTGCCCTGGGCAGTGAATGGCCAGGCTACAGTTGAGGTTGACTGGGTGCAGCAGCAGAGCATAGCGATGTCTTGTTTCAAAAGGAATAAATAAGACAAGCTTTTAAATTGGCTGTCTCATTCCAGCTGAGACCCAGGCCTCTACCACAGTGGGAGGATCAGGTGTATATATGTCTGTGTGTGTGGCCTTTGACCTTTCTCCCACTCTTCTGTGAATGCTCATGCTAGTGTATCAAGCAATACCTCTGCTGTACAAGGAAAAGTCGAGCCAGTGCTGTGCTGTTACTCTGCTATAGAATGGTTGTGTTAAGATCATTGTAGTGTAACTGAAAAAGTACAGTCCTCAAGTTTGGAATGTCAGTAGTCCTCTGGTGGAATGCACAGATGTCTGGCCTTTGACCGCTCGTGTTGTTCTTGGGACACAGCGTACATAGATATTTTACGGCACTACTTTTCCTCCACGTTACTGATTTACTCAAAGCTTGTTTAATGTTATTCATTTCAGGGTCTTGTTCTCATGGGTATCTGTTTACATGCCGTTTTCCTATCAATAAATATCTTGGTTACATTGATTGCAGGTTTTCTATACACAGTGCATGCATGTACTGTATGAAACAGGGGAATTGTTAATGTCCTAATTAAATAGTAATTTTGAGTGCTATCAAGAAGTGGTCATAAAAATGGAATTACTCTGGGTGCACTTAGACTACAGGGGTCGTGGGGGGGTTATTCCAGACTAATGATGATGTCAACCCGTGGTAGTGTGGCCATGAGTGGACAGACATCCAAGTAACACTTAGCTGCTGGTTTAGGGTGCAACTGGCAACCCCAGCCAGAACTGGGCCAGGCCAGAGCAGTGGAGAGACAGGCCAGAGCAGTGGAGAGACAGGCCAGAGCAGTGGAGAGACAGGCCAGAGCAGTGGAGAGACAGGCCAGGCCAGAGCAGTGGAGAGACAGGCCAGGCCAGAGCAGTGGAGAGACAGGCCAGGCCAGAGCAGTGGAGAGACAGGCCAGGCCAGAGCAGTGGAGAGACAGGCAAGAGGAGAAACAGAGCAGAGCCAGGCAAGAGGAGAGGAGAGGAGAGACAGAGCAGAGCCAGGCCAGAGGAGAGACAGAGCAGAGCCAGGCCAGAGGAGAAACAGAGCAGAGCCAGGCAAGAGGAGAGGAGAGACAGAGCAGAGCCAGGCCAGAGAAACATTCAGGTGATTCTAAATGTAGTAGATTAATTTACCTGTTTACTTTGCAATCCTGGACTGTGGCTCAGCTATGAGCATTGGCAATTTTTTCTTTTCTTGATTGGAGCCGGAAATATGTTTGTTAGTTTGGGTAGACCGAGCATCAACAACCTGTCTCTTTAGCCACCGACTCCTGGGCTCTTGAAATTTATTTTTATGTACATTTCTTCAATCAGAAATGATTGTAGACCAAATAAAAATGATTCCTTTGTTAGATGAAACAAAATAATTTGGACAGGAATTCTGCCTAGCTCTTAACACTTGTTATGCTACTTAAATGGTTTTGGAATGCACATTTATAGAGGTTAACAGTAAGATGATCCAGCTTTAGAACGGTGGGGACATTTCGTACCCAGTGGGAAGTCTCTTGATTTCCTTGGCTGGCTTCGGCTGCAGTGGAAAGTGGATTGTGTATTCGGTTCTGCGGTGCAATGTGATGTGGACTGGGTATATACCTGGTCATGTCTGTATTTTAACAATTTTTGCCTACTGCATGTCCCATATCGACTGATGAAATAAGCTTACAGACAGCAGCAAAGATAATTGCTAGAGTCATTTTCTTCATTCCAGAGTTTCATTTGTAATGTGTTGGAAATTCACGAACCAAACAACACTGTAGAAAAATAGATTACAATCAAAACTTCTGTTTACATTCTTATACTTGAGTATCTCTTCCATTATTCAGTTTCCCGCAGGGCTGACTGTGGGTACCCTATTGAATTAATCGCTGGAGAATAATAGTTTCTTTTGTTGGATGTGGTAAAATGAAAAGGTTGTCCAACTGCTTTCTGTAGCATGTTTACAAGATTCAGTTTGCAACTTTACCAGACAGTCGCTGTTTCCATTCCACGGTCTGTGACCCTGAACATCATATTTCATGGTAGTTGCATCCTACTGCCATCCGTGGTGGTGAATATCTGATAGTTCCGCTATTCCGCATGAAAAGGGCTCACATTCTTTGGTCCGTCTCCCTGCGGGAATAGGTCTGCCTTTGTACTTTGTGTAGTTTTTTGCTTTGGTGAAGAACGTAGGCCCTATTTCCCTTCTTGAATGGTTAATGTTATTCTAAATGTCCAATGAAGTTCAATGCCCAGGAAGTTTTGATATACATCATAAACTGGGTGGTTTGAATCCTGAATGTTGATTGGCTGTTAGCCACGGGATACGTAAGCTATAAGGCTTGATGGGGTGTGTTATATTGGCAGAATATCACAAACCTCCAAAATGCCTTATTGCGATTATAAACTGGATACAAATGCAGTTTGCGCAGTAAAAAGTGATGTAATGTCATGTCATACTCGTGATATACGGTCTCATATACCACGGCCACCAGCCAATCTGCATTCAGGATTCAAGCCTCTTGGTGTCTTAGAGACTGTATACAATGGGTATGATATCGCAACACATTATGCTGCACTTTATACCCCTCCGCCATTCCTAAGAACAGCTGTGGTAAATTGACCATATACCACACCCCTTGTGTCTTAATCCCCACTCTGTTCCCCTTCTCCCTTCTCGCCCCCTGTAGTCCCCACTCTGTTTCCCTTCTCCCCTCTCGCCCCCTGTAGTCCCCAATTTCTCTTCCTCTTCTCACCCCCTGTAGTCCCCACTCTCTTCCCCTTCCCTTCTCCCCTCTCGCCCCTGGGAAGTGGTGTTAGAAGGCCAGGAGGAGGAACTCTTTTCTCTCTGCTTTAAAAAATCAAATGTCAGTGTGCCAGGGCGGTGATAGCGAGATGGCCCTGCATAGAGTCAGTATTGAACAGGTGTCCTGTTGTGTTCTTACCCTCTGTCTGGGCTCATTTTCAATCTGGCCCTCATCATCGCGGTCATCTATTGTAATCATTGCTAGCTTCCCAACGGCTTAATAATTCCCTCTTCTCCCCACAACAAAATAATTCACAAATTGTTTTGTATCTACAAAATGTGTGTGATCAATAATTGATGTAAGTTGCTCTGGATAAGAGTGTCAGAGCAAAATGACAAATAACGTCGTAATATGTGAACACATGCCTTATGGCAAAATCCGAAGGGGGACCGAATGTGATGGATCTTTCAGCAGCGGCTTCCTTCGCACTACTTCCACACAGCCCAGCTTTGCGGAGCTCCTGACAGTTGACATATAGACAATTTCTCCCATCCTGATAGTGGAACTCTGTGGCTCCCCAGTCTTGTCTGACCACCAACCTCCAACCTGGTGTGGCTGTTTTGATATGCCCCCTGTCATACTCCAGGGCCTTCTGTAAATGTGTGTCTTTAATCGAAAGTGATGCGGCACTTTAATTTCACACAGGTGGACTCCATTCAATGAGTTATGTGACTTCTGAATGCAATTGGCTGGCCCAGAGCTTGTTTGAGTGTCATAGGGATAGTAATTGAATACTAATGTAATGAAGACAATTTGATTTATTTTTATTTTATAAAAAAGATTCTCAGGACAAGAACCTTCAAAACCATTTATGGAAATGTGCTTTGTTCTAAATTATTTCGCAATTATACTATTAAAATTGGTCACAACATGCCGGACTAAAATCCACATTCACTTAAATATTCTAAAGAAAAAGAATTATTAATAAATAGCTCTTAAGATTGGGAAGCCTTTAAGTAAATTAAACGAAATCTTCATGATTGCGTGTTATGCTGTTTGTGTGTTACGAGGGTGGGGAGACTGAATAAACCCCCTTAATTTGCACCTTAAGTGCTATGATCCCAGAAAAGCGTAACCCATCCAATCTTCTTAATAACTGCATATTACCTAGCCATGAGAATTACATCTGTGGCTCTAAGCCAAAATGAGATCAGCCAAAGTGATGCTGCTGTCTCTGTCTTGAACTATTCATAAAGGGAATAGGACGCCCGTTTTGAGGGTGGGGAGGAAAAGGGTACGTTGTGGAATATTCTGGTATGTAGATCCCCAGTGAAGATCTGAGGGAGCGTATCAATGCTTTCTGATGTGGTCTTTTGGTGATCTGCTCTGTGCTTGTGGTGTCATTAGATTGCAGCTAATGCATAGCAATTCAGCCCTTTTCAGCATCCCTGCTAAGGTATATGGCAAACTGGCACTCTTGACATAAAAATTAGATTCCTGTAAATGCTGAAGTCTACACCTGCCATAACTTAAATAAATAAAATGGTTGTTAAACTGCTGTTGCTTTTTAATGTCTGTCTGTTCAAGGAGCTGTGTAAAAGCCTCCTCAGGTTACATCAGCTTCCAACTTGGTTAATCTCTTAGATCAGATTTGGTTTGTCTCAAAGACCAACGGCTCAATTCTGTCCTGTCATTAAGGGGAAAATGTCTTACCCAATTTTATTTTCTTACCCCCATTCCAACGGAATACTCTATTTTGTTATTTAAATGCTGTATTTCTCCTCATTGTGCTAGGCTTTTGTGTGTGGGCTGTTTTAACCAGCCAAAAGTATGGGGTGCTACTACCTTTTTTTCTGAATGAATTTATGCTTTTGTGGGCAATGTTTCCCTCAACAGTATATTGTATTTCACCAAAGAGCATCTGAATTATGGTAGAATGGTGCTCCAGTCTGCAGCTCACACTATTTATGATAGAGACAGACCCCAACAATACCAGAAGAGGAAGATCCAATGGAAACGCTATTACACATGCTTCCAGCTCAGTACCTAACTACTGTACAAATGTTGGTTTCCTCATGTATGTCGTCCAGTGGGGTGTAAAACACTGACAGTTACAACTGCACCGTCAGGCTTGTTCCCTGTGTCTTCCCTGTTATTAGTGAACCGATAATCAAATGTGTGTTCCTGAAATCCTAAAACAGTGCCTGAGTATATAGAATACAACTGTTTTCGTTGTTGTTCGCAACCTAGCTTTTTTCCCTTTGCGGTAGAGCTGACATTTAAAGGAAGTCCCATGGTGGCCTCAGGAGAAGCCAGCCGTGTATGGTTGTTTTTTGGGGAGCTGTCACTTTGAGGGTCTGAGGCTTTTCACAGCACATTACCCGCCACTGAAGGTTTTTGTAATTGGTCAGGCTGTGGTAATTAGGCCAATAATTCGGTACACCAACATGTTCTCCAAAATGTATATTGCCCCCACAGACCCTGAGTCACGTGGTCGTGGTTTGCTATTTTTAGTTGGCAGACCTTCTACAAGGACCTGCATTACTGTTTGTCGGAATGGGCCTAACTAAGTACCTAATTGACTGAACCTGGTATGATAATCATTGCCGATTTAGGTATCTCATGCAATTCATCATTTTAAGTAACACCAGACAAAGTGTGGAGTGGATTTCAGGTGATCTTGCAACTGGAACAAAAAGTTCCATCCTCTCTCTAGGCAAGCGACAGGGTTGATATCCCATCCCACTAAGGAACCCTGAAGATGATCACAATGTCCTACTTCTGTCATGCATGGAGCAGTGGCTCAATGACACCAGTCACAGGGAGATTGGACCTCTAAACACTTTTAAATGTGTTGTGACTACATGATGATGATGATGATGATGATGACGATGCTACGATTGTTACGATCGTTGACCATGGACTGGAATTAGAAATTAAGATATTGTAATGGTGCTTATCTGCTCTTCAGTCATGATCTAGTATTTTTGTGGCAAAAGCGTTATTGGAGTATCCATGGCGTGCTCATGTGAGTTTTTTAACCCTCCCCTACAGCTTTTCATTGCCACTTCTACATTCAGAATACGGACAGAACTTGACTTGTCCTCTTATCTCCTGTGTGAGGGTGCACCAGGGAGACTGTGTCACAGACCTGATGTGTTTCATCCACCCATCAGGCCTTTCCACAGGCTGCCTCTCACACTCATTCCCCAACCCTGTCACACTCCTCTGCCCTCCATCCTGCCTGTTCGTCCGTCCGGCCCGGCCGTCTGCGGGGGACTGAGGGGGGGGGTGAGAGCAAGAGGACGGCTGAGGCGTCAGACAGCACAACCCACTGTGAATACTGAGGTGTTCATCTCCTCTCTGTCCTCCCAGAATCCGGGCTGGCTCTGCTCCTTCAGCAGCTCTCAGATAGCGCCAGTGTGGTTATGTGGGCGAGCGTTGGACGTCTTTAACACAGTCACGTTTCTGACCTCGCTGTTCCCGGAGAAACGCGTAACTTCACTCACAGCCTTATTTGTGTGATTTGCTTATTGTTTTGTGTTTTTAGTAACCCTTCTCTATGCATTGTCCTGAGATCTGATGGTCTGGACAGCCTGCTTCGAAGACAACTGGGAATGTCACCACTCCTCCTTAGTCTCCCACCCCTTGGTTCTCCCACTGCAGATGATGAGACACGCGCTCAGCCTCCTCTCAGAAATGCCGGAGGGGAGGATGGAACCAGGCAGCACTTCTAGAGTCTCTGCCAATCTATTGGCCCAACATCCATCCAAGCTGTTAGCATAGCATTTTCAAATCAATTTCACCGCTGACTGTTGGTTTCCCTGGCAGAGAGCTGAATCTTAATGACTAGTGACGACCCGCAAACCGGAGAACGCCCCTGGGAGTCTTCCTAGGAATCCCAGCCGAGATGCGGAGTGACACTGGCGTCCCAGGCACTTCATTTATCCCTGTTTTATTATGGTATCTGTCCCTGCTGAGTCAGCCTGCCTGGTAATGAATAGGGCTCGTATTCATGATGACTGTTTAATACGACCTGTGACCTCTCACTGGCACGTTATCTGAGAGAAGGGAAGACATGACACTGCTGTCTGCATGTTTACGGATGGAGGAAATGGGTCGCGCCGCTTTCCTTAATGCTTCCTAATTCATCTGACGGAGTGAGTGAGGCGGTTGTGCCACAGGACAGACATGTCTCTAGGTTAATAAACGTAGGTGCTATTGTAAGAGCAGTACAACCAGCACACACACACACGCACATTAGTCACTATCCTGGGACGTAAGAAGTCACCTGGGGGGATTTTCCCCTTCATCCGTGAACAAATGAATGCTGTCCTTCCGTCGTCCGCCAGTGTAGCAGAAAGGGCCCTGTCATGGACGGCCTGATAAGCAGCTAAACGCTGATAGCTTTGATGCATTGGGAGGCAGCTTTGGATTTGGGAGGCTGGCTCCTATTACTGGGCCAGCTGCCGTGAATATGTCTTTTGAGCAGTGAAAAGTAAATGCAGAGTGCTCATCGAGAAACCCTGGACAGATTCACTGAAGTAATCTGTTTGTCAGTCGCCACCTTCAGAGATAATCAGTAGCTTGGTACCAGCCGGCTACTTTAAAGTAAGATATGGATATGGAGGGAGAGAGGGGAAGACTGGATGGTCTGTGTTCCGCGGGGGGGAAATCTGGGTTGATGGAGATTCAGCTGAACTGATTACGTAGTGGCTGAGATGACTGAAGAAACCTCTTTGCAGATGCACAGATTTCTCTCATCCGATTGGTAACCGTGTATGAAATGTCCCCGTTGGCCACAGTCCTGGAAATGGAATGTCCCTATTGGCCACAGTCGTGGAATTGGAATGTCCCTATTGGCCAATTTGGTGTAACGCGTGAGTGCGAGATGCCCTTCTACATTGCAGAGGCACCGAGGGGCACGGGAGACGGGCAGCTGGCATCTCAGCCCGCAGAATCTTGTGACGGGAACATTTCCCGCTGAAGGAAATGCAGAGATTTAATGAGGGATCAGAAATGCAAATAGACATGGTGAAGATAGGCTCGAGTCGACGATGCCACTGCGTTGTGGGTGTTGCTGTTCAGTTCTCACACACACACACACACACACACACACACACACACACACACACACACACTCTTGGTCTCTCTACCTCTGAGGTAGTTTCTGTGCCTCCCGCTGCCTTGGGTTACCAGTAGACCTGTTAATATGCCCCCCCCCAGCCAGACTAACGCTCTGCTCGACACCCCCGCTCCTTGAGAACAGGCACAGTTTTGGAATTCTAATGTCTGCAAATAACTTGCTCTCAGCCCTCCGTGTGAGACACCAGTGTGTGCGCGGGCATAACAATGAGAAATTAGGGCAGAGATGGGGATAGGTTTTGGGGGGGTTCTAGTGGCCTTTTGAGGAGACATGCAATTAGAAGGATGTGGTTTTGGTTTCTTTGTTTCTGCAGGCTGGGGTTTTGGGATGACGATGATATCGTTGGTTCTCTTTCCCTGTGTAATCATTACGATGTCCACAGATGTTTCGCGGTTCCCGCCTCCCCGGTTCTGTTCTGTGACATTAGACCTGTTGCTGGTATTTTCCAGCTCATTTGGTCTTCTGTGATTCATTCTTCTCTCTGTAGTCAGTGTTGCGTTGTTAGAGCAGAGAGGGAGGCACACATCTGTCTCTGTTCCCTTGGGCTTGCTCACTTCGTCATCCTTCTGCGTATGGTCATAAACCCCAACAGGGGACACCAAAGGAGACAGATGTCAGTTTTAGGCCTGGCCTGTCCATGGCTGCACCCTGTGTTATCCTGATAGGCCTTTTAGTGCCCCCCGTGGCCTGCTGCAGGCTACCTGGTCGAACCAACTTCAAACCAACCTCAAGGATCATGTCGAGCCTCTTTGATGGCCGTGACCGTGGCTGCCTCCGCGAGGGAAGGCCACATCAGCCTGTCTTCATGATAACCACCCCACTTAAAGCTGCTGTGAGATGTGCCCCGTGCCCTGTGCCATCCACGGGCACTTGGAGGACTGTGTGATGTCTGGCCTCATGGGTGCGTGGTGGTTGTCCTGCCCATCCATAAAAGGACTCCCACTGGACAGTGGACGGAGGTAGGCCACCTGAATTTGACTGGAGAGCACCAGGACATATCCCAGGATGTCCACGGCTGAATGTCGGTCTCTAAACACAGGAAACCTAGCGCTGACTGGATGCTTGACGAGAACGGAAAGCTGATTACAGATTTATTGTTATCGAACCTTACATGGTTACCTGATGTCGATCTCAAATTCTAATTGGATGCTGATGCAAGAGATTAGTGAAAGATCTAAATTGAAAAACCCAGTCATGTCATTGGATTAGCCTATTGCAGTATACTCTCCTCACACTGCTATGTCGTTATGTCCCAGATAGATAAGAGTCCTCATCAGAATTCATGGATGCCAGGATTTCTGCTCAGCCAATTTGGTTGGTCATGCTTGTTAGGTTTTCTGACAGTTTATTGATCTGAGCCATTTCAGCAGGTTAAGCCAACAGCTATGGAATAGAGGACAACCCTGATCTCAGTGTACAGGACATAGGAGGCACACACACCACACACGCACACACGGGCGCAACCAGCAAATGGTTTTGCTAAATTCTCTTAGCGTGTCATTTGTCTCTTCAGTCTGGCAGCCTGTGTTGCAACGGAATACAGAACCTCTTCCATTCTGTCCAGCATTGTGGTTTCCCTCTTCCTCGCTAACAGGCTCAGTCCTCCTGATGAATTGCTGATTGTTTTCTTCCTGAAAGGAGGAGGCCTTATATAATCCGATCAAAGCACAAGGCTGCATATCGCCTCGGTGTAGTTCACATCCAGTTCAACTTCACAGGAGCCCAGTCCTCCAGCATCTCTCATTATCAGGGTCCCTGTAATTCTGGGTTTCCACCAGGACGCCGTGGTGTTGCTGGTGTTTTATGTGCACGTAAGCTCTAGTGTTGTTGCGTGTTCACCCGGGGTGTGAGACCAAAGTCCTGGAGCGAGCAGAATCAACAACCCCTGCATGATCAAGACTGTTGCTCTGTGAGAAGGTTATGCATTAGTATTCAGGGCTCTTCGGTTCATCTGTTTTAATTCCATTTGAACCTTAATATTTTGCTCTGCTCCCTAGCATTTAAATGTAGAAAATCAGTATGTGTTCTAGCTGTTATGTGTATCATTATTTTTGCCTCAGCTTAGATACACTTAGATACATGCTCCTTGCAAAAACAGATCACTGTAGAGCCTTGATAGATAAATGAAAGCTGAGAGGTTCTGGTGGCTTGGACTTGGCCCCAACTGAGGGTAATGTCCGACCAGACCTATGGCCCTGTGAGACCCGGTGCCAGGCCGAGTACATGGACACTGGACCTACAAGGACTTCATATGTCACCACTCATTGCATTCCATTACACATTGACCGAGACATCGTGTTTTGACCTCAGAAGCTGTGGGGAGGGGTTGTCAAAACCAAAAATTCACCTTTTCACTCTATCAAAACACACATTTTGCATCAATTCTCGTGCATATAAATAACATTTGTAGTGTAAAAAGGCTATTAAAACCCACTGTTTGCATCATATGTAATTCTGCCTTCAGTTTACTTTAGAAATTAAAAAAGTGTCAATTAATTCATTTGAGCTCATGTGACAACAAGGGAGTTTCAGGGTGCTTTGGCATCTTCATATGTGATACAACATATCTCACATGTTATGAGTAAAACAACTAACTGAGGAGTGCCGAGTTTGATGTTTAAAACAGAACATTCCAGAACGTTATGTACTGGTGGGATGCTGTACTCCAACAAAAGTGGATTGTTACCAATATTGGTTTGTTCTGGCTTCCGCATTGTTTCCATTTGGACATTGGCGCTCTAAGGAGGCTGGACAACCAGGACGATATCCTCTACGTTAGTACTTCTTTTAGTCGAGCATGTTCTTTTTTTAGTTTCCTTACTGTTGGTGTCTTTAGTCCTTTGGGATAATACTTGTGTAACTTTAGTATTTTCTCTTCTGCACTCGTACTGCTTTTTCCCATTCTAATAAGCTTAATGGAGTGTGTGCCAGCAGCTTCTTTACATTGAATGTATGCTAGCTTATCGCTATGATATTCTATTGAACAAGGCCTTGACTCATATTTGACAGATAGGACCCTGCTTCACTACACAAACCTATTTTATCCTTTGGCACTGTCACCTTGTTTTGAATTATTCATGTGTGTGTATGTGTGTGTGTGTGTGTGTGTGTGTGTGTGAGCGTGTGCGTGCGTGCGTGCGTTAGAGAGAGAAGTACAGGGTATTGTGTGTGTGTATGAAGTATTGGGTATAACAGATATATGTGTGTGAAGTATTGGGTATAACAGGTATCACCTATACGCACATGATTTCAGTGTGTATTGCCCACAGTTTGACCGTTATTGCTTGATGGTATACATACCTGACATGAGTGACTCAGCTGGCCTTCTATGTAGGCCGTCTCCTTACATACCTGACATGAGTGACTCAGTTGGCCTTCTATGTAGGCCGTCTCCTTACAATTACACATTGGGCCTAGGGGCCCTTACAGTCCACCACCATGTATTTTCCACAAATATGTATTTAGAATTTTGTGTGAACAAACATTTTTTTTGCGGCGTCTGTCGACAAAGGTTGCTCAATAAAATGATGATTGTTGTATTTATCTGCTGATTGTCAAATGGGGATTCTGAAAGCTTTCCGACTTGTTAAACTGGTTAAACCGAGATTCACTTAGGTATGTAAACAAAGTGGTCTGACTCCTCTGGAGCCATTTGGCCTGAACTGCATTCCAGTCCTTACAAAACCAGCGTTTGGTCTCTTTGTCTCAAACTCTCTCAGCTTTACTGTTCTCCTGATTGAAGCGATTTTACACAGCTCTGACAGACTTGATAGAAACTGTAAAGCAGCAGGGCCGCAGCCAGTCAGTCTAGAGCTGATTTCAGGAGTATCAGGACCACGTCCTCTAACGGCGCTCTGTGTTTCTGTCCTGTGGAGCACTTCTGGGTCTGTGAGAAGAGTCTGCCACTGATTCAACATTTGTGGTGTCAGAGGCCGGCCAGGGCGGACGTAGAGCAGCAGTGAAGGCTACAGTTGATCCCTCTAGGCAGCCAGGCTTTTCTGGATCTCTGACTGTATTGACCTTTTGACATGTAAAGGAGGCGGGGATAGCTCTGGATGTTATGGAGGCGGGGATAGCTCTGGATGTTATGGAGGCGGGGATAGCTCTGGATGTTATGGAGGCGGGGATAGCTCTGGATGTTATGGAGGCGGGGATAGCTCTGGATGTTATGGAGGCGGGGATAGCTCTGGATGTGAAGGAGGCGGGGATAGCTCTGGATGTGAAGGAGGCGGG
>JACXGJ010004584.1:0-44398 GCA_016801105.1 Esox niger
ACACACACACACACACACACACACACACACACACACACACACACACACACACACACACACAGAGACAAACAATACAAATTCCCTCATGACATTTCTGTTCACTTTGAATACATCCACAGAGGTCAGTGAGAGTGGCAGGCTAAAAGAAAATGTACTAAGAAAGAAGAAGAATTTCCTAGGTTTGATGTCTGCACAATAAGTATAAAATGTGGAAAACAGCCAAAATAAAGATAAACCGTTAAATGTTGCTGCTAGCAGTTGCAGTTAAAAATGTAACATTGAAACATTGTGAACAAAACAATGAAACAAACTGAAACGCAGGCTTTAGGAGCCTTTTGGGTAATAGTAATCTTGTGCTGGAAATGTATGTTTCAAGGCTACGGTACTGCACAGGTTGTGGCTGCATGCTATCAGTCCTTATCCCCAACTGAAGACAATGCACACTCTGAAGTTGCTCACATTGCTGGTCTGTATTGAGGGTGTTGGGTTCATTGGCTGGCTCCAAACACGAGGACAGTGTGCGCTGTGTTTTTCAAGTCGCACATGAATACAATAGAACCAGGAGTTCAATACTCTTAAGAACAGTTTTGTAACTCACCAGATTATCTACAGTATATACCAAGAAAGTAAAATGTATGTCTCTAGCAAGAAGTTAATGTCAGGAAATAAAGTTAGGGTTATGTCATGTCAGAGCACAGTGGTAGAATGAATGCAGAGGAAATGCTGGAAAGCACAATGGGTCTGAAATATCGAGCTGGCCAATTAACCAGTTTATCCATACATTTTACTACTGAAATTACAATGGTTACATAAGTGCAATAGTGCATTTCCGGGATTTGTGTTATATTGCTTAGATATAGCGTTAACGCATGCAATATATAAAAAAATATTAATGCTGCAAATTATTATGGTTCATGTAATACATTTTTCATTTTTGAGCATCTGAACTGTCTATAGTGCTTGACTTAAGTGCGTGCCACCTGGAACGCGGTATCCAGATTTGTTTTGGCAGAAGAGTACCTATAACTTTCTAGGCATTTGACTTGTGTTGAAGTTATCCAGAGTGCTTTACAGGTGCCTTTTCCCCCTTATAGCAAAAGGGCATGCGTTCATCACGTAGATTGTTGTTTGTTGCTACTTGTCTTTGACTGCTGCCTAACAGCTCATTAATACACATCTGTTGGTATACAGGCGCTGTCCCAAGTTGTTGGAAATTCTCTTCATGTGATCCATATCTTATGCATTTGGTTAAATTGGAAAATCATTAAATAAAGACTTAAGTAGTTGTTAATGGCAAATCATCCATCGAGAAAGCTACTGATTTTAACCCACCGCCCATAACCCGTTTCTAACAACATTAGCATAGTAATCTAAGGAACTATCTTCAAAAGATTAGGTTTGATTCAGTGTTGGACCAAACGCCAACACCCACTGCAGCTCTCCACATAAAAGGGTCTGATGTGTTTTACACGGTAGCAGGTATTTTACTTGGTGTCTTGATCAAAAGCACAATGACAGGAGATTGTAGCACTGTGATCAGAGACCAGCAACCTTCTATTTAGATGTACATGGTCAACAAATAGATGCTGCCAGGTAATTTTAGGGGAGAAATTTAAGGGTCGTGGCCTGTGACACCCTGGTGTAATGGATACACTTGGAAAAATACAGCTTCTGCACATATTTAATTTCAAGCACTGTCTCTATTTCACAAAAAAGTATGTCTTTAACATAATGCACTGCTTTTCAAACAGAACAGTTTGATACCTATAAACCATTGTGTGTTTGTGTTTACACTATCTCCACATGTACAGAATGGATATGTTAACGTTGTCACAGTGGCAGGACCTTTCTCTCCAGACCAACCATACCTCTCATTAATTACGTTATTAATCCAACAGTAGTTAAATGGCCCTTCTCATATGTTCACACCGACCGTAATCGTGAGGCATTAAGGGCCAATAGCACTGGGAAATGTTTTCAATGTAATAGCACTGCTGATTACATTGAAACTGAACATAATCAAGGTTTACAAGTAAGTTCCATATTTACGTAAATTCCTGCAATGCTGTGTTGCTCTAGACTGAAACTCGAAACTTGATGTTTAACGAGGTTTTCAATATCACAGTTCACACAGTGCAAATAACACAGCCCTACACCTACATACTAGGCGTTTGCCCTTAGAGTGTGACAATAAGACTGTGTAACAGTTAGAGATTGTTAGAATAAGTCTCAGTGGTGGATAGTGTGCTACCTCATACAGAAACATCATTGCGCATGCACGCACACACATGCAAACACATACACACACATGCACAAACACATTCGCACACGCGCACAAGCACGAGCACACACGCACACACACACGTGCAGTGTAACTGCAGCTGGCTGAAACTGGAGGACAGGATGTGTGTGTGGGATAATTACCCAAAAGTCTTTGCTTCCTCCTGTCTGCGCTATGAAAGTGTGTATATGTTTTTACACACTCACACAGACATACAATTATGCAAGCGTGTACGCAGGCACACACGCAACAACAAGAAAAAGAAAAAGGAGGCCCACAGATTTTACTGTAGTCTGATGTTTAACTAAGAATTCATATGAGCATGGCCTATACAATGACAAAATGTACAGAACTGCATTAAATATACTTTAAGTGTGATTATTTTCTCTGCCTCAAAAGCAAAATATGTAGAATTCAAGAAATAATAATTTCATATCAACCCGACCTCCCAAACCCTAACCCTGCCACATTTGCTGAATGAACTCCCAGGTGGAAACACTGTGACACTAAACAAACCATTCACCACCAAATAAGGTTTCATATCATACTGTATGGAAATGATGTAAAGTATCTGATTGAGAGACAGCAGACAAAGATGTCTGATGAAAGTGTGTGCATATTTAGTCTTTGTGTTATTAGTGCATCCTCTCCATTGCAATGACGCAAGTGGTGGCTGACCAAGCCCAGATGTTCAGCTATAAATAGACTGATTCTTTGAGACAGGCCTTCTGAATTAAAAAAAACTATCACACACACTGACATTTCCACACACTATCTAGCCATAGTGTAAGAAAGAGCAAGAGTGTGAAAGCTGCATCAAAAAGCTGTACATATGGCTAACTGTTTGTGACCTGTCCCTTTAGGTAGGAGCACGGTCTTTTGGAGAGACAGGGGTAGTAGCTTGCACACAGTAAGACTGTGACAAAGTTCATCAATGTTACTGGCCAGAGTAATTGTACTAACCATTTTAATAATTACATACAGCTCTGGAAAAAACTAAGATAACTTTTCCCAAAAAGTTAAAAAGGAAGGTTTCGAGTGAGCAACAGAATGGATGAAATTAAGAGACCAATGCAAATTGAACGCTTCTTTTCCTCACTCAAAACATTCCTTTTCAACTTTTTTGGAAAAGAAAGAAAAGGTTGCAGTGGTCTCTTAATTTTTTCAGGAGCTGTATTTTTGATGAAACATTTTAGGGGTATGAAGATGCACATTTTCCAACAGTTGGTGTACTCGTAAACTAGTTACCAAGTGTTTAATCGCTAGCTAGCTAGCTACACAGCTAGCAAGAAACTGTATACTAACTGAGTACTCTCCACCCCAGCAACAGGTGTTTCATAACATTAGATCATACGGCACTGACTCTTCCCAGCAGAACTGGGCCAACTGAAGTTTGAGGTGCATCTTCTTCATAAGCATGTGCATGAAGCCATTCTACTTTTTCCCACACTGACCTTTCCACACGGAGAGAGCTAGCGCGTAATGAGACCAGGAAGTTTCTGCAGAAGATCTCCCCCACACTCCCCAGTGATGCCGTCCTGTTTCCCAGCCATACACAACAATAAGTTAAACTGCCCGATAACTGTTCCAGCCCTACTCTCATGTACTAAAAGAAAACATTCCAAAACACTGCATTCTACATCACTTTGTTTAGCAGTGCTAGATACAGTGTGAAAGTGTGAAACCATTAAGAATGATGGTTGACAGAAAAGGGGGTGATGCAACCAGTCATACTAGACTCAGGATGTGCAGAATGACACAAAGAATGTTTTGATGAAAAACTGTGCATTAATATTTTCTATTGAACATCTGCATCATTGTGCATATAGTTATATATGGTTTGTCAAAATTTGGTATATGTTATTTCAAACTTAGGTGTATGTTAACATCTCTAAACCTGGCCAGACACTCACCATCAATGAGTCACTACAAAAACCAGCGCACACAGGAACACATACGCTGGATTAATCAACAACAGTAATGAGCTACAAGCCCAAATAGGCTAGCACAACCACTGACTCATTGATTCCCATTTACAATACCGTTCCCAAAGACATGTGCATGTGTTTGTATTTGTAAGTGGGGGGGGGGGTTCACACGCATGTGGGTCTGTGTGCCCAGTTTTCACAGGAAATAGGAGTAGCACAACAACACAGATACAACATTTGTAACAAATTAACGGGAAGTGTAACACTCCTGAACCTGCACGTAGCTAGTGACAGATCTCAATATCACAACGCTGAACTACCTCCACTTGGGTGCTGAGCCGCATCTTTGCCACCTATGCTCTCATGTAAAAAGATACACGAGAGCATAGGTATCCTTTTCACCGGTACAACCCGGAAATATCATGCTGTCCTGTTTCCGAGACATCCACAACAATAATTTACACTGCCCAATAACTGTTCCAGCCCTACTCTCATGTACTAAAAGAACCCATACCAAATATCACCCTATATCGCCTTTTCCCCTTTACACGTGTAAGTATTCCTATTGCTCTATCGCATGTATAAAAATGCTGAGCAGGCCCAGTTGACCTTGATGTTGGGTGAAGAAGGCAAGATGAAAGGATCTAAGTGACTTTAAAAGAGGGTTCATTATAGGGTCCACAGGGCACAAGGGGTCACTGAATGGTTTGACGAGTATCAATATGTGAGAAACCAGCATGGGAGCAAATGTGACAAACAGCAAGAATGTGAGAACATAAGCTGAGTGAGCATCATCTACATCCCCGGTAGAACGCAATTATCTTTAGGGCTCAGTTATCTTTAGGGCATCAAAATTATAAGCACAGCTCAAGCTGTCAACACATTCTAATGAATAGAGAACTGAAACTGGAGATGAGGTGACTGGTGAATTTGGGGAGGTGCACGTTTGATCTGTGCATCCCCCCTCTGGATGGTGGTTTCAGAGCTACATAGCTTTGTCACAATGACACAACAGTGAAATAATGATTTAGGCTTTTGGCCTGATAGCTGGGTTGATGTTAAGCAATGAGTAAAAAAGGGAAGTGGGGTTGTAGCAAACACTATGCCAGTACAGTCTTCATTTTGAAGAGACTGCTGCCATAGAGTTCTACGCAGTCAAAGCATAACATCCTTATTGAATTATATCAGTAAAAAAAAATCTTACTGGAGTCATTTTGTGTTTTTTTGTGCTGTGTAGCACTCTATCCCGGTTTCTCAGTTTTAACAAGCATACATAGAACACAAAGCCACAAGGCTACACTATTTTAGGTGCATTGTATGGAAATGTATGTGATATCTGTTTTAAATATCAGTAATATTATTCTGAAGTTAACTAAGCAGTGGCCTGGTTCCACTCAGATAGTTGTTGGGTGCAGGCAAATTGTTCTGTGCGCATCAAAATCATATTTCAGCTTTCTCCATCAGTAAAGTTGTGTCCCCTCAATATTAAGAGTTGTGACATAATATGTACTCAGAGAAAACAAAGATTCTCCACCTTACTTTTCATTTTACAGTACCAATATATAGTAGGATGGGAATACCTATCAACACTGGCCAAATGTGGATATTGAACCCTCAAACCTGGTGTTTGAATGGCTAAAAATGACCTCATTAGTGGCAAAATTCTGCAATATAATCTGGAGTAACAGTCTGTGCCTATTATAATGTCTAATGCCAGGGAGCCTAGAAAGTCACAGCCTCAAAGTTAGCTACAGCCTTACGAGGACATGGTACAAATCCTCCTCGAGAATTTGCCCAGATGTCCTGCATGGACAGCATTTTTAAAGTTGAAGCTTAAAAGTACTCTCATTCCCAAGGTTTACCAGATCTGATCTGAACTAATACTTTGTAATGGATGTGTAGTTAGATATAAGTAATCTTTAATTGAATAAAAGTGTAAAGAACATGTCTTCAGGGTGTGTAAACAGTGTTGGGGAAGGATTAAAGAAACTAATTACAGTTAGTAGTTACAAATCCCATTAAGTTATTGGTTATGTTACTTAGTTACTTGCTGCAGAAAGTAAGGTGTTAAGTTACTGATCTACACTGAGATAAGTCCGTTAGTTTGTTGAAATATTCACGTGTTGGTCACAATTTGCCCAGAAGGCACACATTTAATGGGTTATTGTGTAATTACATAGTCGGGTATTGCATGGTCAGTGTCCGTCAACAGGATATAACATTAATAATTATACGGTAAGAGTGACCAATCCTATTATCTCAAGTAATAATTACCATAATGAGAAATTATATTTGCATTTAGTTCTATAATCATGTATCTCTTAAATCTATTAGTGATTTTGTATTGCAAGTGCCTCCACATTTTTGGCCAGGCTTATTCAACAGCCTGTATGTACAGACTTCAATACCAGATAGTGTGCAGTGAGAAATGAAGAACAAAAACAGCTGTGGCCTTGTACACTGAACACACCTTCTCAAAAAAAACATCAAGCATGTTGCAATTTGAAATCTCTTTGCAATAATGTGCATAATCCAATAATGTTTCATGACTTTATTAAAAGTCAAATTAAAGCACATTCAATGTGCATTGTAGCACATCCAAAGTGCATTGTGTAGTGTTTTTTAGCACAATGCAACACATAACATCATTTAAAAACAGAAATGTGATAATCGTGGCATTGTGTTATACATCACCTGGCGTAGCTGTCATAAATCAATCACGCAATCAGTCCAAATAAGTGACGACCATACAATACACAATTATTTTGGTCCAAATTAAATATTAAGTAGCTTTCATCTTTTACAACAATTTAATATGGGGGGGCGATGCTAATAATTCAGTTAAAAAGCCCAGGACGATTGAAACGAAGAGTACGAAGGAGCTTCAACTAAGATTTTTCACAAATAATGAGGTTCAGACGTTTTTGTGATATTTGAACATTTCCTTTTGAAATAGCTTTTTCTGATTTTGAGATATTCATCCCTTATTGCATCTGTATATTCATGATTATATTATCCAAGAGCCTCAACTTTGAGTTTTCACAAGGTTATTTTAAAGTTTCCTTTTGAAACATATTTTTGTATTTACAATAAAATAATGATATAGGTTATTACACTTGTGGAAAAACAATAGGTAATTACAAAACATCTGATAACACTTTCCATTAAGTTGACACTTATTAATTCTACGTAGAGATTGCACAGATATGCACAACATTTTACACATCTCGCCGAGAATTGGAGATTTAAAAATAGGGTCTGTAAACAAGAAAAATTTGTTTTTAAAAGAAAAACACTACATGCTAATTTCCAATGCTTATTGCCCGGCTACAACGTTTTCTTCAATCAAATGTTATGTAAGAATAATGTAATTAATATTTACCTACCTAGAAATTAGCAACTAGAGAGTGAAACAAAAAGCTAAAACCCTTGTAACACCATGCAGTGACATGTAATAAATATGTACCTACCAAAGAATTAACAACTTATGAGAAAGTGAAACTAAGGGTTAAAACCTTTTTTAAATGCCATGTAGTTACATTTGAAAAGGAATATTTTCCTTCCTAAGAATAAGCAATTCATGAGAAAGTGAAGCATAATGTTAAAAGCAGTGTAATACCATGTTGTTACATTTTTTATTTATATGTACCAACCCAGGAATTAAACAATTGTAAAAACCATGTAATTACATTGTATTAATGTCTGCCATCCTAGGAATAAGCGGCTCATGAGAAACCCTAGAATCTGTTACATGTCCAAGACATTGTATGACCTATAAAAAAAGGATAAATAAAACGACAGAACGACTGTGCTGGTTTATAAGAAACGCGTCTTAAACCTTATTAAAATTCTCTTTCATGTTCTGCTATTCTGATATCACAATCATATGCATTACATTTTCCATGTGTGGTGAGGTGTGGTCATCCAGTTAACTTCATACTATTTCTAAGAATGATTTCACACAAACAAACAATCTCACCATCAACTTTAAAAGCCCAAAGGCTGGTTATAGAATATGAACACATTTAGCTAGACATACAAACAAAAATACATCTAGAAAATTGAATGTGACCTTAAAGACACTTCAATAATCTTACAGACATTGGTCTGCATTAATGCCTTAAGTTAAAAAAAAATCTACATAAAAGAGTGGTCCTGGGCTCACTAGTTTTGTTTAACGGTTGCATGTGTTATAAGTGCTTTTCAATGACCCCCAGTGGAGTTTCTCACTTGAAAAATACTGAATACAGCAAAACCATTTTTTTTTAAATTAAAAATATTGTACATATTTTAGGTACAAAATAAAGAAAATTTCAACCAGACAGTTAATAAGAAAATAATTCAACTGTTCATATATAACATTTAATAGTAGTGTTTGGTGGTTAAAAACGCTTTACTGATTACTGACCCTATTTTTTATTTTATTTTACATTTATTCATTTTATTTGTGGGCTACAACAAAACTACATTATACAGTATTGCGACTATATCTGGTAGATTCCACGATCCTCTCGTCTTTTCACTTGATGTAAAAGTTAGTTACTGTCACCTTTATTTATAGTTATTGCATCAATGTCATTCATGAATGAAAGAAAAAAGAACATTGTTATGCTATTAAATTATATAGGTTTGGCAGACTCAATTCTTGACAATTACTAAATTCTTGACTATTCCAGTAAGTTAGTAGATATTGGTTAAGCCTATAACTGGCTAATACGCTGTTGAGCCAGGGGAAAAATAGGATTTGTTCAGGGTAGACACAAGAAGCTGTACAGACACCCATTAAATGTACAGCCCTGTGGCGTAGTGGTTAACAACACGGCCTTCCCTGTGGACAACCTGAGTTAGAATCTTGAGAGGGCAACACTTTCTATTGGGTGCCGGTTGAACTAGGCTTGCCTGGTTTCTTGTTTAAACCTGTAGTTTTAGGTGAGGTGTGTAATATATTGTGCAATTCTATGCAACCTCTGAGTAGAATTAGTCTTACCTCAGAAATCTGGATGGAAGGTTCTGTTTGAGAGTCAGCATCTACCTGTAGGAGGGACAGCTACCGTTGGGATTAGCTACAGAGACAGCATCTTTGGTGTAGCTATTCATAGGGTGCAACAGAGCCGACTGCAGAAGTGCAATAATGTTTTATCTACATGTGTAATAAGACATTGTGCAATCAATATAAGAAAAATGTGTATAATTACACACTTGGAATAGCAACCTACAGGATATCTGGAATTCTATTTTTCGACAAGTGTAATAACCTATACCAATAAATCATTATTCTATTGTAATTACAATGTAATACCTGTTTACGATGTAATTACACATGCTTTTTGTTTTAGTAATTACACAATGTGGTCTCGGTGGCTAACCCTAATGGTAGCTGTCACTTTAAAATCACCTCATTATTTTGGAAAAATCTAAGTTGAGGCTCTTAGAGAATGTACTGAGGAATATATGGATGCGATTTGGGATGAATATCTAAAAATTAGAAATATAGATTTCAAGTTAGAAGCTACATACTATCATAAAATGCCTTCGTTCTGAGGATTGCCCTTTTACTGCGGTCCCTAAGTTGTCCGCACATAGACACAGCCTTGTCCGTCACTCGGCAGTCTGCGGTTGGCAGACCAACAATAATTTTAAAGGCACATGGGAAAGATCGAATGTGAAACTATCTTAAGCATGGTCAATTTTGGTCAAACCCTCATAAATGACACAATTTCGGCTTCAGGAAAGAGTAAGGGCTGATATCAGCTAAAAAACGCCTGTGGTTGACCAAAAACATTCATGCTAAAATCCAAAAGCCTAGTGACATGGTGCAGTGTATACGCACACACACAGGTTATATTCACAGAAAATATCAAATATTTGCTATGAACCTATGTTAATGATGGGACGTTATGAAAACTTCCCTATAGCAATACCTTGAGAGTGAATTGACAGGACATAGTGCAAACCTGAAACATATAGCAAGATGCTATCTTCTGATTTGGCTGTCACTGGAACATTCTGCACTATGCTGTCTACGGATTCACAATTTTAACCATACTTTATAATTAGTGTTTTAACCCACTTATTATCCAAAACGTCAGTCTCCTGGCAAATATCCAACATTAGATGATGATACACAAACTTTCTTTCAACTGGCTGAACTCACAGGCCACCATCACATCACAACAAACAGATGTGGTTGAATTAGCCATGTGAGACAAAAGCTATCAACTAGCACTTGCTGAAGTGAATTCTTTAAATCACATTGTTGACTGTAATTTGAATTTAAGCACTTTCACAATTAGACTAGTTATCTACTGGTTATAACCCAAAACATTGTATTGTGGGCCATAAATATATAACTACAAACTACAAAAGTACAAATAAACATTAGCCAAATTTACTGCGTACATTACCAAGCTTAAATAAACTATTCTCTAAGCCAATCAATCAAGTGTATTTATAAAGCCCTTTTTACAACAGCAGTTGTCACAAAGGGCATTTACAAAACACCTAGCCTGAAACCCAAAGGAGCAAGCAACAACAGAGTTGAATTTTTGTGGATTGGAAAAACTCCCTTGGAAGGTCGAAATTTAGGAAGAACCCTGGAGTGGAACCAGGCTCAAAGGCGTGACCAGTCCTCTTCTGGCTGTATATTATATTCCTGAAACTACTCAGTTTGGAGTGGGCTCTTTGATGTGTGACTGAGCTTTTAATTGTAACCCTTGCGTCCAAAATGTTAGAAAGAAAAGGTCTGGTATAAAATTATAACACATGTATTTTAAGGTTATTTTTTAATTAATCTTATTAACTAAAATGACATTTTTTTGTTGCAATCTACAATATCAGCAACATTTTCAAAGAGCAGATAATATTTCTACAAAATAATAGTTTAAGAAAGCTAATGATTTACTAAATCAGTATTTCATTAATAAGTTACTAAACACTGAACCCACTGTTCCCCCCCAACAGTCGGGGGGGGGGGACAACACACTGGCATCAATGACAAAAACTTCTCGACGTGGGAAAGGCTGAAACATACTCCCAGTACACCCGTCTCTCTTGCTGGACAACTTTTTTTCTTTTACATCATTCCCTAATAAGTACTCACTCTCAATTAAACATTCTCTAAAACTGTTCATGAATCGCCTCCCAGATACTTAATAAAAAGCCACTAGCTACTAACTAATGAGGCAATATGAGATCTATGTACAGTATAGTGTGTTACATTGGGAATGAAATGCAACACACTATACTGTACATGGAATTTATATAGTCTTTCATACAATACTTTCATTGCGGCACTGAAAAGCATCTACGTAAAAAGTATCCCTTTTACATTACACTGTGGGGATGGAAAATATTTTGTAATATAAATTATAAGACAATCCCTCTCCAAAGCTTATCAGCAAATTAAATACAATAATAATAACAAAATAGGATTTTTTTCAATAATAGATATGTTCTCTAGATGAATTTAAGTTGTAACAATTTCTCAGTGTGCTCTTCCTCATATTCTTTAACTTATGTAAATAATTATTTAAATAGTCATTTTGTTTCATTTACATTTTTCCCACATAGTTCTTTCTTTGTAAATGTACACAATATGCACTATATAGACACAGCGCATACATTTATTTTCAAGGCAAAACACAAAAAAACGGAGGTTGCATCTCTAATGTTTCCTGCATTCATCCATTTTAGCTATCCAGTTGTGACAGCTGGTTAGCTAGCTTGCTTCTGTTTTTCTGTGGCAGGTTATTACAATAAGCCGCTGCAGTTATTACAATAAGAGGGAAACATTGCTGAAACCATTTCAGAACAATCTAAGATGATGGTAGACAAAATCCTATTTCCTGTGCTTTCTGAAGTGGAATGACTCATGTATGACCGTAAGTCGCTTTTGATCAAAGTGTCTGCTTAATGGCGTATTTACCTTGGAGTGAACCTTCAAGCATCTACCGGTATAATACATACAGATAAATGATCACTTAACACATGTTTAATTACAGTTGAATTCAAGTTAAAAAAAAATGATATAGACTTAATCTCACGCTCTCTTGCCAATCATGCTTTTTTAAAATTCTCTGAAAATTGAGGACGTCCACCGGAATGGCACTGGTTGGGGAGTATGAGGATGTGCACGTTTGAAGTGTGTATGATGGTTACAGAGCCACGTGTCAAAAAGAGACATAAAAAGGACTTGTTTCCATAGTGATTCTCATCAAGTTTGTAGCCAAATGTTTGTCGTTGCGGTCTCATAGTTAAGCACCTCAACAGCCATATATAGATGCATAAAAGCCTAGCTGAAAAGGCCACAAGGCAAATTTGTTTCTTGTGCAATTCATTTAAATGTCTTTGATATATGTTTTAATAGACCTACGCATATCAGTATTATTTTTAGGATGGGCAGTGGTCTGTTTCCATTGACACATTTGTTGGCTTCAGATGTAAACCGTTTTCAGACAGTGTCATCAATTAACTTATGAAACCTGTGGTTTGTCATAGTCTATTGCTGGTGGTGCCACAGTTGTGTCACTTTTTCCTACCCTGGAAGTGCAAAAGTGTGTGTGTATGTGTGAGGCTTGCACCATCCACTCTGTTTCACTTCTACCAAATTGAAATGCTGCTGTGACATCTGTAGCTTTCCTCTATTAATCAAATCTACACTCCATCAAGGAGTCATATTGAAACCATTCATCATTTTATAGAAGAGCAATGAATTCCAGAAATACAAATCACTGGGAGTATTTCATAAGATATAATAAAGTGCCCAAGCGTGGTCTAGCAGTCATTCCCTACGTGCACACTGTCCACTGTACTTGTAATCGTACTCATAGAAATATGCCGATACCACGCACCGATACCACATCATGGAAACATTCAATGAAACTCGATGATTATGTTGCCTCTGGACACTAACTATAGAACATAGAACTCGGATAGGTAGACCAAGAAGACGAGATGTCAGAAGTGACATAAATAGAGTGCAAGCTCTGCTCTGCTAAACTGTCAGGAGGAAAGGAAAAACAAGCAATTTGATAAAACATTGTTTGACACAACACAGCACAGAATTCAAGGAGTATGCTAATGCTAGCAGGACCACAACAGTTAACTCCAACACTGGAGAAGCACAGTAAAAAGTATAGAGATACAGGGGCTGAAAAAAATCAAAGAGCAGAGCTTGAAAAGATTCAATAAATCACACACAGTTTACTATCGCATGAGCATCAGAGCAGAGCAACAACGTCCTGCACATTCAGAGTATCAAACCAGCTAGTGAGATCAGAGAAAAGTAACTGGCTGTGTCTGTGCATGCACCCCTTTGTGTTGAATTGCCAGTAAGTGGTTGTTACATTGATATAAAGAACGTAGCCAACGTCTGAGCGACAACCTAAGGTAAGAAGCTAGCTACCTAACTGTCACAGCTAGACTGCTCCAATGGATAAGCGTCATGCAGGCAACATTACAGATGTGTCAACAGTATCCGTATTTTCGTATTTTGCCAAAAGTCTGCGGTGAAATGTTCTATTCTGGTATTCTTCTGGTCGTTTATTCCAGTTATGTGCAGCATTACTGCAAAACGCAGCTTGACCATGTTTAGTTTGCACTCTGGGCTCTATTAGCTGACCCGTCTTCATAGATCTAAGAGCTCTGGTCGGTTAATATTCTTCAAGCCTAAACCATTCAGTGTTTTATAAACTAAAAGCACCACCTAAAAATCTTTTCTGTAACAGACTGGAAGCCAGTGCAAAGATTTAACTGGAGTGATGTTCTCTTGGTCCTGGTTAACATTCTAGCTGCAGCATTCTGAATGAGCTGCAGCAATTTAAGTCTTTTGGGGAGTCCAGTTAATTAAGAGGCCATTATAGTAGTCAACACTACTAGAGATAAAAGCATGGTTCTCTTGGTCTTTTTGGGACACCAAGCACTTGATTCTGGCAAAAAAATTTAGATGATACAATGCTGTTTGGGTGACTGCATCGATTTGACGGTTAAATGTGAGGTCTGAGATTACGCACTTGGTCCCTCTTTATTAGGGTCTGAGAAACCAACTCTTTACTAATACTTGTTATTTAATTTTTTTGCACAATAATAATAAATGTATAACACAATAATCTCTGTTTTATCTTGGTTTAATTGTAGACAGTTTCCATTCATCCGGGTATTTATGTGCTCTATACAGTGACACAGTGAGTCTATTGAGCTGTTATCATTCGGTTCAAGAGCCATATATATTTGAGTATCATTGGCATAGCTATGGTGGTTAATGTTGTTGTTCTGTAGAAATTGGCCCAGAGATATCATACAGAGATTGAGATTGCAGAAGCGGTCTGAGAACTGATCCCTGTGGAACTCTGCATGTCATAGCTACCCTATCAGATTCATGATTACCAATGGTGACAAAGCAATTCGGGCCATCTAGATAAGATTTGAACCAATCAAGGACTGTCCTGGAGAGTCCTACATAATCCAGCCTATCTAGAAGTGTTCTATGATCTACAACCCCCTTTCCCAAAGGTTAGGGTCACAACCCAAAATGGGTCACATACATGTTATTATTGGGCTACCAAATGGCAAAGAAAAAATTGATAAAAATTGTATGATATGTAAATTCATTTTCCTAATTAAAATAGAAAATGAGTGCTCTTTTTGCTACACTAGTCTAGTCAGCACAGATGCTGTGTGGGAGGCTGTTTACCCCTCCCCCTTTCTTCTCACAATCCTGGTCCTCAGTTTACCCGCTCTCTGGCAGAGTCTGGGCTGAGGTAACATTGAGTGTGACTTCTGTGATTCCCTTTGCATACAAGATGTCGAAATGAAAATACAAGGAAGAGATAACAAACGTTGGTTTCACCAAAGCCATTTGAAATGCAGAGAGTCCTCAGTGTGTTTTATGTGGGAAGGTGCTCAGCAATTAGAGCTTAATAATTGGATAGAAATCTCCAAACGAAGCATTCTCAGCATCAGGGCAAGACAGCGGAAATGTTTGACTTTTGAAATGTTTTGTGTGTCAGTTGCAATGCCATTGGTTATTTTGTGACTAAAATGACAAAAAATGTATGTTGCTAGCTAGCTAACGTTGCTACTAGCTAATGTTACATATAGTGTCGACAGCCAATGTTGCGAGACATTCCGCCCCCGGCTTGTCCCTAATGTGAGTGAGGCCACAAAGTGCAAACTTTGTATTGACAGCGGAAGAGTCATTAACATGTGTGTCATTTTAGGTTAAAGGCCATTTCACACGACTTATGTATGTGCTGCAGAAAAAACGCATTGGAATTAATGAAAGAAACATACCCAACGGCATTTTTGCAATTCAAATTAGAAACTAAGCCTTTTCTCGCGTCTAAGCATACAACTCTGCTCAAATGAGCTGATACATAACAGAAAATACTCAATGTGCCCTACGAAGGAAGGAAATTGCATGCCATGCATTTTCTTCAAGACTTGCCGGATCATTTTGTGAGTACTTACTTTCGGTTGCATATCTTAGTTAGTAAATTTGAGCTAGTTTGGGTGCATGCATCATCTAGCTTGTGTGCATGCATCAGCTATTGCTTGATAATAGTAGCCATTTCAAGTAGACCATAGACATCTGTGTGAATCCGATCAGTACAATAGGTTGTAGTTGAACTGTTAAATTATTCAATTGAAAATAATGTTGTTGATATTACCCCTGTTAAAAGCTAACTAATCATCAAGATATATTTGTATTACAAATAGTAAAACACTCACTTACCCATTACAAATACTTTTCACCACAGATTGCAAAAAGTTCCTATCAAGGTGTCAATATAACTACATAAACAAAGAACAACGTTTGCAGTAGTGGCGTGCCTAACGTGAATTTTAAAATTATGTAAATCTATCGTGTTTTGTGTGTCAGTGATTTTTTATGATATCATTGTTTCTCATCTACCAGGTATTCAAAGGGAACTGAGCAGCACTAAAGGCTTCATTTCAAGTCAGCCTCCACATTGCCAAGGCAAAGAAGCCCCATTCCATTGGCTAGCAGCTGATAATACCAAGTTTACAAGATGTGTGTCTCTCTCGGGTGAGGAAGCAGCGAACAACGTTGAGTCTGTCCCACTCTCAAATATCACAGTTGCAACCAGAATCAAGGACATGGCAGTGGACATTCAAAAGTCAGTTACAGGGGAAATAATGAAACACAAAATATTTTCATTGCAGCTAGATGAGTCAGTTGACATTGCTGGGATTCCCCAGTTAATGGTCTTTTCCAGATACATCAGTGGTAGGGATTTGAAGATTTGCCTACCTTGTGGACATTTTCAACAAGTTCAACACAAGCTGAACAAAAGCCTTCAAGGAAAGAACAGCATATTGGATCTGGAAGATGGAATTCAAGGACTTGCTGCATGCCTGGTTCTGTGGCAATGCCAGCTGGGTGCGGGAGAACTGGCAATGTTTCCAGTCCTCTCTGCCTACCAAGAGAACACGGGTGTCCCCCTGAGTGACTCATAGTTGAGCACATGTCTGGCCTACAGGAGAACTTTCAGCAATACTTCCCTGACTCACAGGGATCTCAAACCTTCAGTGGGTGAAGAATTCCTTCCAAGCTGCGCCATCACCAGAGCGGTCTAATGTCCGACAGAGTTAGTGGCATTGGTCACACTGCAGGTCAACAATGGCATTAAGATACTGTTCGAGATAATCTCTCTCTGTTTTGGATTGCTCATCTCCAGCAGGAAGAATTCTCTGGCTAGGCTAGCAAAGCAGTAAATGTGTTGATTCAGTTTGGCACTACATACTTATGTGAATCTGAGTTTTCTACTCTAGCATACCCAAAAGACAAATACAGAAACAAACTCAATCCTCAGCATGACCTCAGAATAGCACTTTCACAAACCAAACCCAGAATACATGTGCTGGTTGAAAACGTCAACCAGCCACATACTTCTCATTAGATTTCATTGTGCCATAGATAACATAGTAAACCCTTTCTAGCATGTCAGGTCATTAGTATATTTTTAAAATGAGCCAGTAAAAATGTATCTGAAAGTTGAGGAACATTGGGAGGGGGAGTTGAAAAAGGGGTGACAAATAGAAAAGAGTAGAACATGTTTGTTCAGTTAAGTCTTACAAAGATGTATGTACAGTGGGGAGAACAAGTATTTGACACACTGCTGATTTTGCAGGTTTTCCTACTTACAAAGCATGTAGAGGTCTATATTTTTATCATAGTTACACTTCAACTGTGAGAATCTATAAAAAGAAATCCAGAAAATCACATTGTATAACTATCAAAAAATTTATTTGCATTGTATTTTATTGCATGACATAAGTATTTGATACATCAGAAATGCACAACTTAATATCTGGTACAGAAACCTTTGTTTGCAATTAGAGAGATCATATGTTTCCTGTAGTTCTTGACCAGGTTTGCATTGACCGCAGCAGGGATTTTGGCCCACTCCTCCATACAGGTTTCGGGGCTGTCGCTGAGCAATACGGACTTTCAGGTCCCTTCATAGATTTTCTATTAGGTTCAGGTCTGGAGACAGGCAAGGCCACTCCAGGACCTTGAGATACTTTTTACGGAGCCACTCCTAAGTTGCCCTGGCTGTGTGTTTCTGGTCATTGTCATGCTGGAAATCCCAGCCACGACCCATCTTCAATGCTCTTACTGAGGGAAAGGGGTTGTTGGTCAAGATCTGGTTTTAGATTCCGTCTCTCACAGTTGAAGTGTACCTATGGTAAAAATTACGGATCTACATGCTTTGAAAGTAGGAAAACCTGCAAAATCAGCAGTATATCAAATACTTGTTCTCTCCACTGTACATGAGGTGGTGAGAAATGTTTTAATACACTCAACACATTTGATTATTGTGATCATGTGCCTTCATAATTAAATAAATATATATATACATTTTAAATTAACTGTTGTGTTCTGTATCAATAATGTAGAAATATAGATTATATGGCAATTTATGTTGTATTTTTATGTTTGGGTCCCAGGGAGACACCAAATTTCTCTTTTGGGTTTCGAGGAAAAAGTTTTGGATCCCCTGATCTACAGGGTCAAATGCTGCGCTGAGATCTAATAGAACCAGAACTGTAGTTGTATCTGAATCAGTATTCAAGCCTGACTGAGATTTGTCTAAGAGACCGCTTGAGTTCACAAAATTTCTGAGTTGATCGAAGGCAACCGTTTCAATGATCTGGCTCAGTGTACATGCATCCAGTGTTCTCTTTTTTAATAAAGGCTTAATGGCAGCTGTTTTTAGAGACGTTGGGAAAATGACTGCAGAGCTATTAACTATATTCTGTGGGTCTGTTGTTAGAGTTAACAATTGTTTTAAGAATGTCTGATGGCAGTGTGTCGAGACAACATCTGGAAGCGTTAAGATGTCGAACTGTTTCTTCTAGGGATTTTTTATCAATTGTATTAAATTGCACCATAATAACCAAGTTATGTCTTTGTTATAGTGACAGTACAGTGTCCTTGTTAAACTGTGTAGTTCTGATGGTCCATGTAATACTTTTTTTTTTTAACTAAAGAAACACAAACATTTCACAGTGGACATGAGTTCTGATGCTATCTGCTTTAGGGGGTTTGTAAGTTTGTCGACCATGACAAAAAATGCAGGTATAGTTTATACTCTTTTTGATCATTTCCGATAAATGTTGTAGTCTGGCCCTGTGTAACTCATTGTTGACGTTACCAAGGCTTTGTTTATGGACATCATAATAGATTTGAAGTTTAGTTTTCCTCTACTTACGTTCTACTTACGTACTTTCCTACATCCTCTTTTCAGGGTGCTTACCATCATGGTGGTCCTCCATGGTGTTTTCTGTTTGCTCATAGTTTTCTTTACATTTACCCGTGCAACACGATCCATGACATTCTACATTTTGGAATAAAAATGATCCAGGAGTACATCAACTGACTCAGCACTTATTGTTGGAGTGATAGCTATGGCTTCCATAAACTGAACATTGATAATCTCATTAATGTTCCTTTTCTTAACAGAAACAGAATTTAGTGGAACATCCAGGGTGATCAGTGATTAAAAAAAGACACAGAAATGATCAGACAGGGCCATGTCTTTAAACATGACAGAGGAAATAGAAACCTTTAGAGATAACCAGGCATAAATTAGCCGGTATAAAGAGGAAGATTCACCCTGCCCAAGCAGTCAGTGTGGTTGCTAGGGAAGGCTAAATGACAGCTCGCCAAAGATTGAGCAATTTGTGAGTTGAGCGAGTGGACAGTGTGCATATAGCATTAAGGTGGGAGTACACAGCAACAACTGTGAGCCTCGCAATCACTGTGGCTTCATATTACCTCTGATTGCTAACACACCTCATGTTGTGCTCTTGCTGTGTTTCGTTGACCATACTCTGTTTAGTTATTGGCCTTGTTCAATTGTTCAATCAGAAAATGGGGGAAGAAACGTCTAGGAAAAGTCAACAGGTGAGTCAACAAGGGAGATATGTGTTTGTAGTGCATGTGCAAAACTGATATTGTGCATAGTGCTTGCAGCTGAATACGGACAGCGTGAATGTGATATAAAAAATAAAGGCATTCTATTGTTCAGTTGCAGACTAGTCAAACATGGTGAGGATACTGGTGCAGGTTACAATTTAAGAAGTCTATGTTGTGTAATATATTTAACAGTAAAAGGTGCAGAACCCTTCAGAACACCTATTATATCCATAAAACCTGATCAAACAAACAGCATACATAAGAAAAGCATTTTGTTTCATACTATCAAGTCATGTTTAAATAATTGACATGCTGCCTGGTCTAGGTAAGTTAAGTAAAGCTTCTGAATCAGCATTGAGGGTTCAAAATTATGAAAGGTTTCTGATGGGTCAATGAAGAGTGCAGCACAATGTTGCCTTTTATCCACAGAGTTTACTAAATTACTTAAAAGTAAGACTGCAATAGAGATGAATGGGTAACTGTATCAGAAAGACGAAAATGAAATAGAAAGAGAACAACAAACTATGCACGCCCAAACCATGTGACCAACCATAATATAATAGAGAGATAGAGTTCATGAGGAAAAGAGGATGGAATTGAAGGGACCCAAAGCTACTGTACAAAGAAGCTCTTAGAAAGACCAGTTACTGTGTATTAGTAGTCTATGTTAATATCAAGGCCTGAGGCTTAGGGCAATTTACAGTCTAAAGGAAACAACAAGAACTTCTCTCTGTTGATGTTTACTAAGTATTATATTATAGGGAAACTTATTACAACTGTGTTACACCACCACACATCAAATGCAGAGTCCGTCCTCACCTCCTCCTTTGCCTTATGTTTGGATCTGCATCTGGTGGCTGCAGCGGTAAACTGTAACCGATTGTACAATCTGCAGAAAGAGGAATTGGCTGCCACCTGCCCTCCACTGAGCTCCTGCGTAACTCCACCCCCCAGTGCTCCAGAGGTGATCATTCAGCAGATGGTGGGCAGGCAGGCAGTACAGGTCAATAGTGACAAAATCCTGCCATTGGAACAGTTTTTCCCTCATGATGTGGCCCTTAGTAACCGTCCAACTGCCCTACAGAAACTATCCAAACTTGGCTAACCACATCCTCCGACCTCTTAATTAATTATACAGTTGCACTATACTGTCCTATACTGCACCCACAACTCTGCCCATTCACCCCACATGTACAATGTAGATGGAGCCTGAACATTTTTAAATGTGCACATAAACTGTAAATGAGTCCCTTAATCTCAATTGGTCGCTATTGGTTGAATGTTAGGCACACTTTGTGCATTCTGTCTGCCAAAGGCAACACCTTCAACATCAAGTCAATTTTAGGTACGTGAGGCCAGTGAGGGGTGCTGTGGTATAAGTCACTGCTTCGGAGTATAGCTGTGTCATTGTGGCCTGGTGTTTGAATACTGGTCACAGCATAAAGACAATTCTAGGGGGTCCAGCAGTGTGTGGCACACTTTGGATCTGGCGTCTGTGGTGGAAGCCCCACAGAACTGTGGTATCATGTCACGCTCTCTCAAAACCTTGCAGTAGACCTGTGACTGTGAGCTCAATCTTTATTGTTAGCTGGGGAATGCCTGTGAGAGGATGAACTTGTAAAAACTTCCTGGTAGAGTTAGCAGTGTGATCAGAATCTTGGCTAGATGTGCTCTGGAGGAAACATTTTTTGTTTATTGATAATATCTTGCACCATCACAAAATAACAAAATTGATAAGGCAGAAAACTCTGGTAAAATTAAATAAACAAAAATATATAGTCTATGGATATATTAATGTACAATATAAATCAATAACCAATTAAATGAACGATTTTGGATTCTGACACATAAAACGACCAGGCACTCATACACGTACACACACACACACAGACACACACACACACACACACACACAATGCATGAGGAAAAACGATTTAACTGTTTAAGTTCAATCACTGATAATGTTTTTACAGTAAACTGCGTTAACCACTGCGGTTAGGTCCACTCAGACTTGCTGATGGTCATATTGCCATGAAATGTAAAAACTTTGACTGGATCCGATCTGCAACTTCCCCTTAATATGAAATGTCTTTAGCAATTCAGGATTTTGCACAATCTCAAAAAAAATCTGAAATTAGATGTTAATTAGGCCACATGCAACTTGTTTTGCAGGATGCGGATGACAACTTTGAACTTGGTTACGGTAATTTGATCAGTATGTGCACTATTTTCTAACGACGTAGGGCCTATAACAACTGTTCCTAATCCAGCCCGTGCTCCGTTCCTGGAATTCTTGACTGATAACGTCAGATTTTGGAATTCCTAACAGCGACATTCTGTATTTTCCATACCTTGACAGTACAAACTACGTAAATAAAGTAATATTGGCTTACCTTGCCAAACTTCTGGTGTTGAACATAAAGTTGTCCCTCTTTTAGGTGACTATCCATCTCCCTAATTCTAACCCTGTCCACAGAAGACAAGGATTCACTCCAATTTGACAGCAGACTTCAGGTTATAGTTTCTTCGCCGTCAAAACTGTCTTCAACTTACTTCCGCGAGCCATGCCATTTTTCAACGTTCCGGGTAATTTAGTACTAGTTTATTATAATTCTGACACATTTAAAACGAATAAAACTTGACCTGCTCAGTCTTCACGAAAAGTTTTAATATGAAGACCTGAAAATGTGTCGGTTAAATCCGACACTTATCGCGACGCCAACCGCCGCTCCCTCTTCCTCCTCGTATCCTCTCGCAGTCTGGCGTGCATGAAGAGCGCGCTGCCACTCTATCTACACTTCTCCTCCCTCTCTTTCTCTCCCCCCACCTCCTCGTTTTGCAGTCCGACTGTGAGGACAACATCAGCTTAGTTCAGCTGTTTGTTTTAGGGGAATACACATCTTTCACTTGGCTTTATGTGCTTTTTGAAAACGTTATACAGTATATAACAATATTTTGTTTGTTTGAATTCAGATTCCGTTTCCAAATAACAGGCCAACACGCACCCATCTATTGATTTGGTTTAAATTAAGTTAGTATTCTTAAACTCTCCTTAAGTAATTTAAACTCTCCTGTAGGCTTTGCAGAATCACCACATATTGTTATCATCAAAACAGTGCAATATTCACAACTCACACATACATATACAAGTCCGCACTGTAATCTCTCAATTAAATTCAAAGGGGCTTTAGCAAAAGCCAATGGCATACAATGAACCTCTGCAGCAACTCCCAGCATGCTCAGGAAAGTCAAAGTCTTCTAAAATGACATCATGCCAAGCTGTTCTGCCTCATGAGTTTGCAGGTGCCCAACCTTCCACGAGGAGTTACTGTCCCAGCAGAAACCATGAATGGTGTTGAGTGTGCAGCGAACATTTAGCTGAAGTTGAAGAATAACTGTCTTTGTTCTAGTGCAGCAGTGTAGGTATAATTTAGTTTTGTTGTCCTGTTATATAGACCTATTTTGGTACACCAATATATTATGTCATATCTTATGTCAAGGCCCATGTTAAACTTCATAGTTAAAGGCGGTTTGCCCTCCGTAACTTGTGAAGTTCTGCTCCCTGCAGTAAGTTGTATGATATTGCAAACCTGTCATCCCAAAGAACATGAGGACAAACAAATATACTACTGTTGTATACGGTTTACAGTTTAGGTAATTACAGGCGTGGTGGATATCATGCGACTCTCCAACAATAAAATGGATAATACCTAAGGACCTACACATTTCAAAGTCTAAGTTGCATGTCACCCACATCAGCGGAGTGGTTTGATTGGCTCGATTGGGATACTGCTGTGACGTGTCACATGATCGAAACAGGAAGAGAAAGAAGTAATGGCTGCAGTGTTCGGTGGTGTGGAAGGGTGAGTCTCTAAATAATAAACATTTTGTAAAAGTCGTTACACTGTACTCATTTGAATGACGATGTGTTACATTGCGGATTTAGTTTAGAGTTGACCGAGAGTCGATAGATTGCTGTTGTTTGATTGCCAAATTAATAAAAAGACCGCTAGCTTGTCGTCTCTGGAGATAAATCTTATTTGATTCTATGGGTTTTTTGTGATACACCCTTGGTTTTACAACAGCGGTGGGACGCACTCGAAGGTGGTACTGATATCTGAGAATGGGAAGATTTTGGCTGAGACAGATGGACCATCATCCAACCACTGGGTGAGGCACCAAGGACCATGTTCACAAAGTATCTCCTGATCCGTTTTAATCATCATGTTAACATTACCCTGAAATGTTGACCTCATCTTAGAGCAATACACCTCATAAAGGTTTTACAGATAAACTTCTATGATTAGGATTAAATGTGTTATTATGTAGTAGTAGTACTGGTAGAATGATTATGATCCTAGTGTGCAGGATGAAGTTTTTGATACTGCAGTAAGTCTATAGTTTTTTCCTTCTTTCTGGTAAAAGGGATAAGTTGACAGGTAGCTTAGCTGTTGGAGTGTTGGACCAGGTATTTAAAGGTGTCTGTCTGTATGTTTATGTCGCTAATCTAGTTCAAACAATACGTGCCAAAGACAGTAAAAACCTGACAATTCCCAACTATAGAAAAGTATATTTTCTGCTTAGGGTTCGGGTTTATCATAAAAAATACAATTGTGTAACAGTGTTAGAATTTGTTTATATATATTTTTTTCTCATAAATATTTGGTTGTCTTGGTTAGTTAATGAGATAGGGAACATAAATAAAAAAATTCTGGTCCCAACAAGGATAGAAAAACAGGTGTGTGTGTGTGTGTGTGTGTGTGTTTGTGTGTGTGTGTTTGTGTGTGTGTGTGTGTGTGTGTGTGTTTGTGTGTGTGTTTTCTTTCAGTTGGTCGGTGTTGACAAGTGTGTCGAGACTATCTATAACATGGTGAAACAAGCCAAGAAAATTGCGGGCCTAGACCCAGATACTCCACTTCGCTCACTGGTGAATAACTGAGTACTTGTCAACCAATGTATATAGAGAATCATAATGAAAACCTTATTTATATATGCAATGCGCACTGACACCTAATTATTTGAGGTGTTAATTTATTCTTTGTACTGGGCCCCATTAGGAATCCCAAAAACCTGGCATTATAAGGGCCATGCTCTGCTAACTGAGATACATTGGATGTATTCTGACAGATGGCAATATCTTGCATTCCCAGGGGATGTCATTGAGTGGAGGAGAACAGAAGGATGCCATAAATGTGCTCATATGTCAGATGAAGACAAAGTTTCCTAAACTCAGCATTGATTATTACATCACTACCGATGCAATTGGCGCAATGGCGACTGCCAGTGACCACGGTAACATAACAGTTTTATATACTTTTTTTTTCAAGTGAAGCATTTTGACAAAACACAACTTTACTAAATAAATGTGACAGTCAAATCTCATAATAGAAAAGACATAAAGGTCACTCATCCATTGATCATCCATCCATCTCTCTCTGTCTACCTCTTTAACTCTGCCCCTCTTTCTTTCCTTTCCTATCTGTTTGTCTCTTTATGTGCACATAGCTTGTGAGCACATCGTTTGTTTTCTGTTGATAGCAAGGCCATACTCACTGATACTACATAGTTATGTTTTTAGGGGGTGTGGGGGGACAGTTCAAACTAACCAGCATGACTAAAATCAAGCATCTGCTTACTCACCAAATGTCATCCTGGGGCTAAAGCCATGAAAACCCAGGTCTGGAGATGCCCCTAGTGAAATAGTGAAAGCAAGAATTTTCTCACTTTTTGTAATAGAACCTTGTGTTTCATCCTCACCAACTGATCTACGCAGTTCTTCAAACGGGGACATAGTTCTCTTTTTACTTTTCCTGATTTGATTGATTCCAACTGTGTTGTTCTCTTGGATCTATTTAGATTTGTGAGCAGAGCCCCAGACCAGATGGCTTAGGAAGCTCTTCTGTATTTTATTATCTCTGTAGATGAGGGCTCTGTTATGAAATGACTTTCTTTTTTGTGGGTTGGGATTTTAATTTCTGGATATTGTACTATAGTTCAAGCTGTATCTTTGCCTCACCCTAAGGGAAGAAAACTGAGTGTTTATTGCCAATTGTAAATGCACACTTGTTGTTCATGTATGTTGACCTCTGTCCGACACTATCTCCTTCTTTCCTCCTTCCCACCACACCCCTGTCTTTTTCCATCTACATCTAGGGGGAGTAGTTTTGATCAGTGGAACAGGCTCTAACTGTAAGCTAGTGAACCCCGATGGAAGTCAGGTTGGTTGCGGAGGCTGGGGTCACATGATGGGTGACGAGGGCTCAGGTAACCACAATCAAGACTACTGCCATTGAAAATATTGTTTCACGCAGAACAAAATCCATTTCTAATGATTCTTCTCCACATTTCTACTGTTTCCCAATCATCTCATTTTATATTCCTGTTCTTTCTGTCTCCTTTCTTTTCATCTTTATTCCTTCTCCTTTCACTCCATCAGCATTCTGGATCTCTCATCTGGCAGTGAAGATTGTGTTTGATGCCAAAGACAACCTGGCCATGCCCCCTCATGATGTCACCCAGGTTAAGAAGGTCATGGAGGAGTACTTCCAGGTAAGACGTCAATATAATGTTTACAAACTTACACAATCGGTCAGTTGTCGCTCTTGTACATACAAACAATTGTGGTTAGTTATATTTTTAGGGACACTAGCCTTGATCCACCAAAAGCAGCGTCATTGGAACCAAAAGACTAAGGAGTTAGCTATAATCACACGTATACCATTATTTTTTCTCACTTTTCTCTCTTGATCCCATCTTTTTTGCAGGTATCAGATCTGATGGGGATGCTCCCTCATCTTTACAGAAACTTCCAGAAGTCTCACTTTGCCGGGCTGTGCCAGAAGCTAGCTGAAGGTAAAGCACTTACACAAAATGTCAGGCGGGTGTACCGCAGAACCTAATGCAGCATTTACAAATTGCTTTATGATCAACAATTCACTTGGTTGTGACTTTTCTTTAAGCTCAGCTGAATGGTAGGACAAAGTTGTACAAGAATGTGTACACGCGTGCTCACACGCACACGCTAATGTGTTATGAGCTCCTGTAACAGATGCATGTCAATGCATTCTCCAGGAGCGTTGGCTGGTGATGCTTTGTGTCAGTACGTGTTCACCAAAGCAGGCGAAGTCTTGGCCCGGCACATAGTAGCTGTACTCCCCATGGCACAGCAGGTGAATCTGACATGTACACACACTTGAGCCACACAATTTTTGTATCATTTATTTGTGCTGTCATTTTACTCCCTTTGTCTACCTCTCTCTCCATCTTGCCTTTCTCTCTTTCTCCCGCCTTCATCAGTCACTCTTGTCAGATAAGCAGGGTCTACCCATCCTGTGTGTAGGTTCAGTGTGGAAGAGCTGGGAGCTCTTGAAGCCAGGTGGGTTACAAGTGGGTTTTGTAAATGTGTGTACGTGTGTGTGCTAGCATGTGTGTGGTGGTTGTTTGGTCGTAATGCTCTTGGTTGACGGGAACTTTTAGTCAAGTAGGCAAAATTATTGATTTTCTTTCAAGACTGATTTGCTTCTGTTATCAGTGTACTTACTTATTGCGAAATCTATGGGTCTGTGGTGGTCCATGCAAGTTGTTCTCATAGTAGTGGGTCCCGAGAAGCTTTTGAGCAGTACTCCTGAGTTTGGCACTGACTGAAAAGGAAAACATAATACATAATTGAATATTGCCTATAGCTACAATATAATACCTAAAAATATAAAATATGTGTGCTTGTTCAGGACAAAAGGTTGATTTACCATTTAAGATGGTCAATAATTTTAATACAACTGAATATATAAATAATGCAGACATGGTCAAGAGGTTTAGTTAACCAAGCGTTTGAATTGGGAAGATGTGTGATCTGAATAATGTTGACTGTTATATTATTATTGGTCCCAGCGTTTCATGTTTCACACACATGAGTCTCTAGAATTTACAGTGCACTGTGTTGCAATAAACAAAAATAAAGTAGAATTGCTAGCCTTGTTCAACCTGAAAGGACTCATATACGCAAAAAACTGGAGTTTACAACAATGTTGTGCTGAGGGACATATCTGAATGCACAATCTATTGAACCTTGAAGCGAGTGGAGGCAAAGGGTTTCCTATCCGATACTTGATTGGTGATCTAATAGTCAATCTATTACAGACATGTTTGCGTGAACGATAATAGGCATTAAGGTTTCATCGAACATTTTCTCACTTGCTATATCTATGGAAAGTCAAGATGCATTCAATTTGCCTTCAACTTTAAGGAAGATGATTTATATTCTGGAGAACAATATTCGTGAGGAAGAACTTTTGAGGTCTACCCAGTTGGCAAAACGTGATGCAAAGTGAAGAAATGTTGTGCTTTTCAACCTAAACCTGTAAACACTCAGCTGCATTCAGGTAGGCCGTTTGATTCTGATTCTGTACTCATGAGAAATAACATGGTATTCCTCGGTAATATGAGCTGCCTTACATGACTGACTTCAGCATCTCTAGCTCCAATAATAATAATGATAATGTGGCTCCTTTTGTGTCATTTGTGATATTTCATAATTTAGTTTACTTCTAAGAATTAGACAAGCTCAGTGCAAATGGTTGATTTAAAAAAGCACATGTAAGTTAACTTCCATGTTCTTCATTGCAAGGCCTATGGACCGTAGGTGGCTGTCTGTGCGGCCCGTGTTGAGTCCACCATTGTATTAAGGGTTGCAATATTTTGTCGTCTGGCGGTCCTCACACTGATGTCTTATTAACCAAAGTGTCCCCCGCTGGAAAATTTGTGAAAAACAATGCACTCTACTTAAGGAAAAAATGCATGTTTAGTATCGACCAATCAATTGGTCAGATCATACAGTAGGTATGTTGACTGGTGTTCAACAGTACACACATTAAATATATGCAAGATGTTGATTTAGTGTAGTTGCAAAAGCAGTTTTGTATTGTCTTCTTTCATTGGTTTCTTGTGTATGGTATAAATTGAAGCTTTAAGTTTGCGATTTTATGTCTAAATTATATTACATAGTGCAGTCTACAAACTATGGTCAAAAAGAGTAGTTGTCATTATCTAAGTTCGGTTGTCATTAGTAAAATATGAACAGTGGGAACCTGATTCTGAATCAGCAATTGCTCTGTGACACTTCATGGATAGAATGATGATTTCTCATTTGTCTCACCGAGCTTGTAATGTCTTGATGGCAGGTTTCACTAAGGTCCTGGCAGAGTTGGCATCCACGCCATCCTTCAGGGGCCGTTTCCATGGTTACAACCTCCTTACTCTAAAGCCGTGGTCTGGGTCAGCACTTGGCGGTGCCAGTCTTGGAGCAAAGAGCGTGGGCATAACAGTGAAGCTTGATCACTCGGCCAACGCACAGGTTTTCTACCGACAATCCTTCGATAGCAGCCAATGAGAAATTCGCTTTTATTTTAACACTGATATTTCCTTAATTTCATTACCTCTGGTTCAGGTTGTCACTCCAGTTCATTATTTTCTAATAACTTGCCACAAGAGGGCACTTTTTTGCTGACAAGCACACCACTACTGTAAAATGTTTTTAAAAAACTGCACTATTTGTATGTTTAATCCCCTGAAGAGTCTTTTGAATAACTATAATGCAATTATAAAATATAAACATTTTTTAAGAATTAGTTTTGTCTCAATTTTGTCTAAAATCTTTTTTCTTTCACTCATTATTATTTTATACCTTTCCAACACAAGACTGCTGCAGTCAACACAACAAAGATGCCAGCTGGCTCGGTCAGAACACAAGGGTTAACAGACAGCCCCTGTTTTTGGTGGCCATGGTAGATCTGTCTGGAAATGTTACCCATGAGCCCTTGGAAAAATTAAGATATTTATTGTAAAAGCCTTCCACGATTTCTACCCAGATTCTTTCATAAGTAAACGGCAACTAGTTACAAGTTCTAGTTCAAACCACTGTGAGATTGTAGTTCCAGCATTCCATTTCTAAGATGGGCCATTCTCCTGGGAAACCCACCTCAGGTGTAAATCCAAACACAGGCTGTTTTTAACTGTCTGCTTTCTAAGTGGTAGACTGACCGTGGCGCTGAAAAACACAGATACGTTCTTTGATGCATTGGAAGGTAAGTGGTGTATTTTCCTGGTTTCGATTTTTAGAAAAGTTGAAAAAACGATTAGAAAATAATCAATGCAATACAGTGGGGATAATAAGTATTGATACACTGCTGATTTTGTAGGTTTTCCTACATATTCAGTCTCACTAGTGATTGCTCAATTCTTAGGACTATTCCAAGTAATAAGTAGATACTAGTAGGCCTATTGCTGGCTAATTAGCTGTTAAAACTCCCAGTGGCAAAAGCCATACATTTCATAGATGCTATATGTGGTGAATGTATACTTACTAAGAAATGTTAGTCAGTTTAACACAATACTTAAAGGTGTCTAGCTAAATATTCAAATAGCATGATTTTATGAAAAGGTAGGGCGTCCTAATCGGTCCCTATTTCGTTCTAATTTAATGCGTTGAATGTAGTGTATCAACCCTGTTATAGGCCTACCTGTTGTTGGTTTAGAGGTTAGCTAATGTGGAGAACTAGTGTTGAGAACTATGGAGATTTTACTAATTGTGTTATCAATGCAGAAACACTCTGCACAGGTATAGCTTTGTGGTGTAGTGGTCAAAGGTAAGACTCACATAGGAGACCTCGGTTTGAATCCACCGAGGTCAACAACGTTTATTACTTATGATCGCGGGCTGGCCGAACTAGGTATGTTTTCTTGTTTCTTTCTGACAGGATATACTGTCTGTGGTCTTGAAACAATGTGAGCTTTGTGGTTGAATTTATTCCACCACCATTTGAGTGACTGTTTTGCCAAATGTTTCTTTGAACCAACACAGCTGTATTTTCTTCTAACATGGTTCCTGCAGCTGTATTTTCTTCTAACATGGTTCCTGCTATCGATATTTGCAACCATTGTGTTGCCTACATTTGCTGCGTTTGTGAGCCCCAGCCGAGGCGTGGCTTAGGACCATTTGACTCTGTAATCAAAGAATTGCTTCTCCTACAAATACTAATTCTGTCGGTCTGCAATGAAAAGTCTCAAGTCGGGTTCAGTATACATAGGCATCAGAGTTCCCTATATGCATGACATGAGATATTTTTCCACTATTGAGGGGTCGCTTCAATAGTCATGGTTAGCCTTTGAGTGATGTCCACATTATGGATGTGTACAGATTGCAGTGTTCTGTAAGGAACATTGGTGGCAAATCTATTGGCTGAATGGTCAATAACTATTAAGGTAAACATCGACATACATTTTTATTTGTAATTAATTTTGCACACTTGTAAAAATGACATGCAAAATGGAATAACTTGTAGTTGGAAAAAGTTTTTGCACACTTTTTTTGCACATAATTTGTAAATACACTTTCGAACTTGGAATAACTTCTGTAGTTGTATATGTACATACTTGTAACTAACTTGATACAGTGGGGCAAAAAAGTATTTAGTCAGCCACCAATTGTGCAAGTTCTCCCACTTAATAAGAGGAGAGAGGCCTGTAATTTTCCTTATAGGTACAATTCAACTATGAGAGACAAAATGAGAAAAGAACTCCTGAGAATCACATTGTAGGATTTTTAATGAATTTATTGGTAAATTCCTCAGTGAAATAAGTATTTGGTCACCTACAAACAAGCAAGATTTCTGGCTCTGACAAGACCTGTAACTTCTTTAAGAGGCTCCTCTGTCCTCCACTCGTTACCTGTATTAATGGCACCTGTTTGAACTTGTTATCAGTATAAAAGACACCTGTCCACAACCTCAAACAGTCACACTCCAAACTCCACTATGGCCAAGACCAAAGAGCTGTCAAAGGACACCAGAAACAAAATTACAGAACTGCACCAGGCTGGGAAGATTTAATCTGCTATAGGTAAGCAGCTTGGTGTGAAGAAATCAACTGTGGGAGCAATTATAAGAAAATGGAAGACATACAAGACCACTGATAATCTCCCTCGATCCAGGGCTCCACGCGAGATCTCACCCAGTGGGGTCAAAATGATCACAAGAACGGTGAGCAAAAATCCCAGAACCCCACGGGGGGACCTAGTGAATGACCTGCAGAGAGCTGGGACCAAAGTAACAAAGGCTAACATCAGTAACACACTACGCCGCCAGGGACTCAAATCCTGCAGTGCCAGACGTGTCCCCCTGCTCAAGCCAGTACATGTCCAGGCCCGTCTGAGGTTTGCTAGAGAGCATTTGGATGATCCAGAAGAGGATTGGGAGAATGTCATATGGTTAGATGAAACCAAAATATAACTTTTTGGTAAAAACTCAACTCGTAATGTTTGGAGGAGAACAAATGCTGAGTTGCATCCAAAGAACACCATACTTATTTTGAAGCATGGGGGTGGAAACATCATGCTTTGGGGCAGTTTTCTGCAAAGGGACCAGGACGACTGATCCGTATATAGGAAAGAATGAATGGAGCCATGTATCGTGAGATTTTGAGTGAAAACCTCCTTCCATCAGCAAGGGCATTGAAGATGAAACGTGGCTGGGTCTTTCAGCATGACATTGATCCCAAACACACCGCCCGGGCCAGGAGTGGCTTCCTAAGAAGGATTTCATGGTCCTGGAGTGGCCAAGCCAGTCACCAGATCTCAACCCCATAGAAAATCTTTGGAGGGAGTTGAAAGTCCGTGTTGCCCAGCGACAGCCCCAAAACATCACTGCTCTAGAGGAGATCTGCATGGAGGAATGGGCCAAAATACCAGCAACAGTGTGTGAAAACCTTGTGAAGACTTACAGAAAACGTTTGACCTCTGTCATTGCCAACAAAGGGTATATAGCAAAGTATTGAGATGAACTTTTCTTATTGACCAAATACTTATTTTCCACCATAATTTACCAATAAATTCATAATAAATCCTACAATGTGATTTTCTGGATTTTTTTTCTCATTTTGTCTCTCATAGTTTAAGTGTACCTATGATGAAAATTGCAGGCCTCTCTCATATTTTAAGTGGGAGAACTTGCACAATTGGTGGGGCTGACTAAGTACTTTTTTGCCCCACTGTATCTGGAATCATGCAATTCATTAATAACATTCGCCAATGTGAAATATGAATGCTCAGTTTTGTCACCAAAATTTCACTAGAAATGTGACAAAATATATTGTTTTGGTAGTACGTCTGTGGTAGTACGTTTCATTGTGATTGCAAGTGGAGATTCCCATAAGGACTCTGATTGGTACGGCATAGCTTTTCTGACCAATGAATTGAGTGCATGGTGAGTTTGTCACGTTTTTACCTTTTAACCAATCTGAGTAGATTCTGGAACACCAGTGTTTAAATTCATAGTGATGTATTGCAGAAGGTAAACAGTGTTATTAATGAGTTGCATTATTCCAAATATCAAGTTAGTTATAAAATCTATTCCTAATATGCTAAATATTTTACAAATAAAAAACGTATGTTGCTGTTTTACCTTCATAGGGAACATCTAAACACTCAAAAGCTCCCTTCACTGTAATACTGCATTTCCAAAATGTAGCATAAGTAGGATTGTCATACATTCATATCGCAGATTGTGTAAAGGATGAATGATTACAGTAGAGGAGCCCAATTCTGGCTTTAACTTTAATATAACTCTATATCTGGCCAATGTGAACACAGACAGGCCATTTCTGATCTAGTCAATATCAACCCTAAAATTAAACCTATCTGCAAATTAACCTCTTAGTCATTGTTTCATTTAATATCAAGTGTGCTTGAGTATAGAGCCCAAATAAAACTTGTCACTGCATATTGCTGCATGATGGTTTCATTTCTTGGCCCACTTCCATCTTTCCAACTTTCTGTAAAATGCCCCAAAAATATACACTGATGAGCCAAAACCTCATGACCACCTGCCTAATATGCTGTTGGTCCTCCATCTGCTGCCAAAACAGCACCAACCAATCGAGGCATGGACTCTTCAAGACCCCTGAATGTGTCCTGTGGTATCTGGCACCAAGACATTAGCAGCAGGTCCTTCACGTCCTGTAATTTACGAGGTCGAGCCGCCATGGATTGGACTTTTTGGTCCAGCACATGCCACGGATGCTCAGTTGGATTGAGATCTGGGTAATTTGGAGGCTAGGGCAACACCTTGAACTCTTCATCATGTTCCTCAAATTATTCTCGAACAATGTGTGCAGTTTGGCAGGCTGCATTATCCTGCCGAAAGAGGCCACTGCTATCAGGGAATACTATTGCTATGACGGAATGTGCCTGGTGTGCAACAATTCAGAATCTGGCACATCAAATTGACTTATTTAACCAATAATTAACCAGGTAGGCCGGTTGAGAACAGATTTTCATTTGCAATGGCGACCTGGCCAAGACAGAGCACAGATGTGTAGGACAACATACAATGTTCTCCACTGTTGATAGGGGATTTTTGTTACTTTTAATAATACTCTTGAATTACTTCCAAGTTACCTTACTCCTATTGATTTTCAATGATACAGCATTTTTTTTCTCCCCAGTTCGATGATATCCAATTTTTGATGAGGGCCCTGCTTTCTTTCAGCAACTCATAGCAAACTCTGGCCAGGCAATGTCAATACATGTTGCAAGGCATTGAGTTTACCAATGTGCCATTCAGGGGCCCCACTGAACCTTACCTCTCGTGGAAACATTCCTTGGACATCATGGGAACATTTGCATGAAATGATTATGGGAGCATTTATACAATATAAAATGTTTATGACTTTGAGTAGCAGGAATGTTTTCTCAGCTTGTTCTTACCTCTCATCTTAGTTATTCCGCTTGGGTGCAATATAACACCACTTAGAAACCTAAAACCAGGCTACACCTAGTCAATTAATTTCAACTTTAACTATTGCATTGTAGTTAAATGGTGATTACTGTAGGCAGACTTTCAGTGGGAGCTCAAACTTATTATAAAAACTTATTTTTTTATATCCCATCAAATAAGGTTGATTTGTGTATTTATTTGCTTTACAGGGATGCACTCCCTGTGACTTCTCTATTTGAAACTTCTCTATTTGATTTTTTTGGGACTTCCTCTGAAATGTTGTTGAACTGCACTATGTTGGCCTGCCAATGAGTCAACCATGAATGTAATTGCTGTGTGTGTAGTGCAGACCCAGTTTGCAGGCTTTGCGATGGACTCCAGCAACTTCAGATCAGCAGACTTCCTTCCAGCTTCCATCACAAACAGCCCTGGTAGGCCTCTAAATGCTCACCTTTTATAAGTGTTATATTCTAAGTTCATATACAGTGAGGGAAAAAAGTATTTGATCCCCTGCTGATTTTGAATCTTTCCCTACTGACAGAAATGATCAGTCTATAATGTTGATGGTAGGTTTATTTGAACAGTGAGAGAGAATAACAAAGAAATCCAGAAAGACATGTCAAATATTTAATAAATTGATTAAGATTTTAAGGAGTAACATAACTTTTCCACCCCTCTGCAAAACATGACTTAGTACTTGGTGGCGAAACCCTTGTTGGCAATCACAGATGTCAGATGTTTCTTGTAGTTTACCACCAGGTTTGCACACTTCTCAAGAGGCATTTTGTCCCACTCCTCTTTGTAGATTTTCTCCAAGTCATTAAGGTTTCGAGGCTGATGTTTAGCAGATCGAACCTTCAGCTCCCGCCACAGATTTTCTATGGGATTAAGGTCTGGAGATTGACTAGGCCACTCCAGGACCTTAAAGTGGTTCTTCTTCAGCCACCCCTTTGATGCCTTGGCCGTGTGTTTTGGGTCATTGTCATGCTGGAATACCCACCCACGACCCATTTTCAATGCCCTGGCTGAGGGAAGGATGTTCTCACCCAAGATTTGAAGGTACATGACCCCGTCCATTGTCCTTTTGATGCAGTGAGGTTGTCCTGTCCCCTTAGCAGAAAAACACCCCCTCCATGTTTGACGGTGGGGATGGTGTTCTTGGGTTCATAGGCAGCATTCCTCCTCCGAACACTCTGAGTTGATTTGATGCCAAAGAGCTCGATTTTGGTCTCATCTGGCCACTTTCTTCTCCGAATCATTCAGATGTTCATTGGCAAACTTCAGATGGACCTACACATGTGCTTTCTTGAGCAGGGGGACCCTTGGGGTGCTGCAGTATTTCAGTCCTTAGTGTGTTACCAACTGTTTTCTTGGTGACTATGGTATCAGCTGCATTAAGATCATTGACAAGATCCTTCCGTGTAGTTCTGGGCTGATTCCTCATCGTTCTCATGATCATTGCAACTCCACGAGATGAGATCTTGCATGGACCCCCAACATTCTTTCACACATTAAAATGCTAATCAATTTTTAGTTAATTTATTAGACATGCGTTTTTCTGAATTTTTTAGAGACAGAATGTTATTCTGTCTCTCACTGTTCAAATTAACCTACCATTAAAATGATAGAGTGATCATTTGTTTGTCAATGGGCAAATGTGCAAAATCAGCAGGGGATCAAATACTTTCCCTCCTCACTGTATGCCTACCAACAATGTAGCTTCTGCCATGTGTTCCTTAGCTGTTACATACATTAAGATTTGAGTTATTTAGCTGTGCAATTAGGGATTTATGCTTTGCTCTAGGACACAGAACAATTATTTCACCTTGGTGGCACTGGGATTTAAATCAGTATCCCTTTAGTTACTGGCGCACTGCTCTAAAGAGATATTAAAGTCCCCAGTCATGGCTCTTGTTAACAGGTAACAGCATATGCTGATACATTTTGGGTTTTGATCCGTGCGTTCCTTTTTTCGTCAGGAAACCAGTATCTCTGACTGCCTGTTTCTTATATTATTGTTATAACACCATGGTTTGATGAAGTACAACAGGGCTGCCCTAAAACAAGTCTCAGAGGATGACTCCCAGACTAACATTCAAGGCATGTTTGTGTCTCATGAATGGGTAGCAAAAAACAACTACAGACAGATTTACAGTAGCTATTACTCTCTCATGTGCCTGATGTAAAGAAAGTTGACTCAAATCACTATCAGATGTAATAACTTGGCAAAACAGTGTACCAAAACTGGGTGAGAGTACTTGTCCATCGTGTTTTGTTTCCTGCAGCATGTTTTAGACTGTGCAAACCCTATCCCAATTCTAAGATTTTTCCCCACACTTTTTGTTGGTCAAAATACCAATTTGGGATAAAGAAAAGTGGCGTTTGTGTACGGTCTTGTTGACAAGTGACTGTTTTCAAGATATGCATCTGTCCGCACTTCCCTCTTGTTTCATTGAGGTTAATACATCCAAAAGATGTTTATTTCTAATACCTCATTGAGGTAATTAGTCCTTTTACAAAACAGACATCAGCAAGCGACAAACATTTACCTGCAGTTTTCCAACTTTATTCATCTTTTTTTTCTCTTTATTGAAATTCACTTTGTGTCATCTGGACTTTTTCCAACAGAAAATCACAAAAATGATTTTTATGTAAATCCACCTGGCGGACAATTCCTATTGGTTGACCTGGGTTGCATGTGGCCTGTGGTTGGTTAACCTCACCTGTTCATTCTAATCTCAAAACACTAAAGCTTTGTTTTAGAGTGTTTCCCCCGTAATGGCTGAGATTACTTGTGACTCCAAAATGGCTTCTATTCTAAATGTAGAGCACTACTTTCACCGGGGTCCAGTAGGAGCACATAGCCCAACGCCACTCGCCCTGGTCTAAAGTAGGGAACTACTTTTGAAGGGAATAGGGTACTTTGCTTTTGACCACAGGCCACAGCAGCCCAAGAGACACACAAAACAGCTGTGTGAAGAAAAAAAAAAATTGACTTTTAAACAGATAAACCTGATCAGTGGTTGATCAACCTTATAGATCAACAGGAGTTTAACATGATGCTTCTGTTCTTTTAGTAACGAGATAGAAAACAAGGGTCCCAGATCGCGCCCCCGTCCCTGACTGCCTGCATAGCAGACTGTGTTTGGTAAAGGGGGGGGCCATTTGAGGTGCAAGTCAGAGAGATGGCCCTGTTCCAACCCAAACTTTAATATCCTAGCCCCCTCACCCTGGTTCAAAAGTTACCCATCCCAGACAACCCAACAAATGCTATTTTTTACAGTGTGGCTTCTTGCTTGGGGCAGCATACTAAAAATCAGGACAAAGCCAACTTAGATAACCAGCAATAGCATAAATATAGTCTAACTGACTCAACAACCAAAAACATACTTTTATCTTTCTTAATGTTCTAGAAAGTCTGTTACTTGTTTTTTTTCTTTTTTCAAAGTTAGCTTGCCAACGTATTAATAAGAATTTGTAGCTGCCCCCTGCCACAGGTTTTGATTTAAAAGTATGACTATATGGTGAATAGACTAGAACTTTGACTGCTGAATTTTAAGGTGTAGGGTATAGGAGAGCTGAGTAATTGGGTTGGAACCAGGCGTGGTGAGAAATAAAAACAGCTCGACACAAAGAGATGTATGGTTGATGAAGGGGAAAAGAGACAGGTCTACTGAAGAGGGTATTTTGGATGTCTTATTGTGAATAGAGGCGCGTGGATATACAGCGTTCTAGGATGGCCAGCAGTGTCACCCATGATGGCACCGGTCAATGTTCTACAAAATCGACAAGAACATCCTTTGTTGGATGCCAATTCGAATGGTAATGTCACGGAACATTCTGGCACCAACACGGCCGCCACGATACATATAAATGCTGACCGAAAAATGGCACCCTATTTCCTATGTACTGCACTACTTACCACCAGGTAGGGCAATTTATGGTTTGAAAGGGGTGCCATTTGCGATTCGTTTGTTGGATTATCATGTAGCTTTCTAGGTGCCAACATGGCAACCGTAAAAAGTTTGCTGGTTCTGTGTATGTATGTCACTCTGTGCATCCAGAAAGGCACCGTTTTCCCTGTACAGTGCAATACGTTTGACTGCACACAGGGCACTAGTCCAAAAAAACAACCCATTCCACAAGGAATAGGATGCCATTTTAGGACAGCGCCTCCTGGATGGGAAAAGCAGCAGCAGTGCCAGTTCTAGAGTTGTGGTGATATTGGTACTCCCTCCCTGCCCACACCTGTCCCTTAGTTTACCAGTGAAAACAATCAGAACAAAAAAAGCTTAAAGAAAAAAAGTCCCCCCACCCCCCTATGGGTTTCTACCTACACACCATGGACGTGTGTGTGTGTGTGTGTGTGTGTGTGTGTGTTGCGGTTGAGGCCGCCAGAGTCTCTGCAAGGTTGTGTTTGTGTGTTTTGTGAGTGTGGGCATTCCCTGGGGGTGAGGGGGACTCTTAGTATTTCACCCCTGGAATGAACTCCTTTGCATCAGGGTTCAAGTTGCTCTTCCTCTGCAGCGAGAGATGGAAGGATGGGGCAAAAGATGGATTACAGAAAGGGGGAGGAAAAAAAAGCATGAGAAAAATACAATTGTACAAAACAATTACAATATACAATAAAAAAAATCTAATAATCACAGTCCACACACAGTGTTTCCATGCTCACCGCCATCTCCTCTGCGTTTCCTCCGTCACTGACCGACAGACCGTTAAACTGTTGCTGGATCTGCCCCACCCCTGAGGGAAGGTCCCTGGCTGGGATGAACCAATCCTGGTCTTCTTCATCCAACATCTCCTGGAAACAACGCTCCAAGAATTCCTGTTCCAACAACTCCTCTTCAACCTTAGCGGGGGAGGGGGGTAATGAGCCAGAGTTTAGCTGTTAGTGTGGCACAAACAATAAAATAAATATTCTTGGGGACTTCTGATCTGATGACAACTCTCGAGCTGGATGCAGAAATTAGAAGATAAATAAGAGTGGGAGAGAACAAGAGAGAAAATGTGTTGACAAAGATCCCTGCTCCAACAGCTTCACTTTTACATGAGAAAGAGAGTGATGAAGAATGAAGTGTTAACCATCTATATAGAGACAGCAAATAGCACTCCCACAAAACCTACACCTGACTGAAAGCGAGAGGTAGTGGCTCTGTTCTGAATCTCATGGCTGTCAAGCAGGAAGAGGGTATGGTAGGGTATTTGATTTGCAGCTAGTCAACAGCCCTGACCTACACTGAAAGCAAGATGGATGGAGATAATTTACTGGTGGTCAGAGGGACAGAGAGGAGGGAAAGAAACAGCACGATAGTGAGAGATAGAAAACAGTCAAAGTGCCTCGGGAGAAACACAAGGTGAGTAAACAGGAAAACAAACACGTTAGAGGGAATATGATGAAAAGGGAGGGTGAGATTAGGAGTCTGTTCAGTGAGTCATGCTGAAATCTTTCATTAGTTGCCCCGTTTCCTGTCTAGAAAGGAAATAAGAATGGAGAAATACGTCAGATCACTCGTCCCTAGTGTTCATCTGTGGAATGCCGGCTCTGCCCTGTCCCATGGGGGGCCCCAAGCTCAGATCTATCAATCTCATCCAACATCTCCTAGAAGGGAGTAATGGGTAGGGAGAAAAAAATGCAGGGAAGGGAGTTGTGGCTCAGATGCCAACAAACACCCACATATTGTGGGCGAGTCTCAAACTGCTATCAGTAGCGTTAGTCCGTTTGTCAGGTGTCAATCCATCAGGTGTGTTGTGTGATCACTAACCTGTCTGTTGTAAGCATCCTCGTTCTCCATCCACATGTATTCAGCAAAGGGATTGTCAACTCCCTGCTCGCCCTCTCCTGCATGGCCATTGGCTACAGGCTCCTTGCCTTCCTTCCCCGGGGCCCCGCCCCCTGGTGTCTTCGCAACCTCGGGACCACTCATCTCAGACGGCTCTGGTTGGACGGAAGAGGTAAGGGCACATGGTTACACGTAGAGACACAAAAAAACTTTTTTCATACCACTGAAGTGAGAAGGAATCATCCAGGCTGGACCTAGGGCTTTTGAGTGCAGATCTAGGAACAGTTCTCACGACCATGTGTCCCACTGTGACGTAAAAGACCAAACTGATCCATGATCAGTACTCCAACACATTTGGAAAATCTGTAACCAAAATTGCATTCTCCAACAAGATGGAAGGTCTTTTGGCAATGAAGCAGGTGTGATTGGTATAGCTTAGCACATTATGTCTTGATCTAAAACCACGGTAGACATGTCTTGATTTTTTAAATATTTTTCTCTGCTATCCACGGATACAGATAAGTCATCAGAATCATAGTAGTCAAAGCTATACAATATATTGTCAAGTAATATCCTGAAAATGTAAGTGTATCAACTTATTTTTGGCATATTCACAGTTGAGAGGCCCCCAAAAAAAGAATACGTTTCTGTCTGCTGTAATAACTACATGTCTTATGCTACATCCATAGTCGCTCAGAAGCAGGGTGGATCCAAATACATGAGCAAGACTATTACCCCTATTATATTAGCTTTTTTAAATCATTCAGGGTAAGAGTCTACAAAAAATAACTTACGTTTTCATAATATGGTGAATCCTCACGATTAAGAAAAAAAACATGTATTATCAGATACTTCACTAAAAAAAAATCTATAATAATCCAATAACTTTTGGCCATAAGCCAATATCTGCACCATTGGGCTGACATCTCTAATAAACAAACACATTGGTAAATAGTAGTGCGCTGGTCATTCCAGTTTAATTCAACACGAAAAGCCGCATATCTAGGCCTAATCTTTGTAGGGCATTAATGTAAGGGATGTACACGTGATACAATAACGAAACTGTTTTTCTGTAACGAATCATTATTCCATCATGTGTGTGAGTAAAAATGTTAGAACATAACGTTTCACAATAGCAAGAAACAAACCTCTTACAACATGGAAGTAACAAATCAGATATTTTTTATAAAGAGCAGTCATATAATGACCAAAAACAAGTTTCACTTGTTTTACGATAATAAAAGACAACCTGCATCGTTAACAAGGCAGGTAAAAATATGTGCACACCTGATTGGATTGCAACATGGACCGTGGTATTGTGTGGCTTGTGTCTATAAAACGTGTATGGCCATGTAATGGTACTTGTAATCTAGCTTGCCTTTCAAACAAAACATGCGTAGCGTGTAACCATACTAGTTAGCTATATCCGAGCTGTTGCTTGCCTCACGGGCTAGTCAACATAAGCATCATTAAGTATAAAGCTAGCTAACGTACACTGGAGTTAGCGTACTACTGTAATACTGCAGTGCAGGACAAATGGTTATCTTACGTCACACCATCCACGTGTGCATTTAATAACAAACTCCGATTTGCTAAAACGCGTGTAGACCGCTACTAGCTTTCTTATTTAAGTGGCGCGATCGCTTGCAAACATTGCTTGTAATGTGATGACAGGTATATGAGGTAGTAAATATATAACCGTGAAACGCGCTAGGGCTGACTATATGCATTTCAGAAATGTAAACAACGATTACAATCGGCTGGTTGTCATTTTGAAAAGCAGATGTCCACCTTTTCGGTAGATTTTTTTAACGTAAGAATTGTAATATTATTGGTTATGGTTTGGATGCGTATTACTTAAACATGCCTAACCATTTAACTAATAATAAACCAATTAAATATCTTGACAAAAAAGAAACGTAAACCAACTGAGACAAAGCAGGAAACAAACCGAACAACTGCAAGGTTGGTTGCAACAGGCATCACATAAGATAATGACATAACGACAGCGACACATGAAATTAGCGAGTTAGCTATAACGGTTAAAAGGATTGGAAGAGCTTAGTGAGTGCCTTGTAGGTAAAGCTAGTTGGCTACATTATGCAACCACCATGGGCCTACAAGAAAAACCACAGAACGCTAGCTATGAGTTTGTTACCTAAATTTCACAAACAAGTTTGACGCTACATGTTTTGGAACAGACAGTTCTAATAAGCATTAGCAAAAAATTATAATCACAATTTCTGATTATAATGCCAGCACCAAATAACAATGCAACGCGTCCATTCTCATTGTCACAATGGATTGATGCGTCAGAGACACTAGCCCGCTAGTATTGCTAGCTAGGTCAAAGCATTGCGCACAGAATAGGGTCAAGACGCAAGTTTCAGTTTGAGTGCGTCTCAGCGAAATCCACGTCGTAAAACCTAACCGGGGCTTCGAAAGTCATACCTGGCATCCCGTGGTTTCGCGTTCTCACACTTCAAAATAAACTTTTTAATGTGTAGAGTTGAGATTCGAGGATTTCCAGACAAGCAAGCTATGCTAGCTAACATTAGCTAAACACATTAGGAATACGGTGGTCATGTGGTCTATGCTTGAACAAACATCCAACAAGCACCCCAACCTCTTTTCTCCTCTCCACCCGTCTTTCACCAACACCAAAACACACCGACCGACACATGCGTGGCTAACATCGAAGTTAGCTGACTGGTACGATTACACAGAAAGTCACAGTGATTGAATATTGTATAGAAACACGAAAGGTTATTATTATGAAACCGTTTTGGTAGGTTACAAGCAAGTACTTTGCGCATGAGGATATCATAACATATATTCATAGCTAGCGCTATATCAGTAAGCAAATAATGTATTTGCATAGAAGCTACACAACTGTTTCTTAGCTAGCTTGCTAACACAGAAAATGAAAAATTGCTATGCCTATGTGAACCGTGCCGTGTCCTTTCGCCAGATTTGTTTTGATTCTCATCAAGCCACGCAAACAATGTGGGCTTATCAAGTCCCCATAAAAAACAGCCTCAGCTGTTTGCAACCTAACGTCTGCTGCTATGCAATAACAACAGTACCGTTAGCTACTATAACTGCTGCCTGTACTCACCAACCAAGTGGATATGTGGTAAACAAAACCCGTGGTAAACACTAAACGACACAGCTCCTAAGCGCCCCTCGCTTCCCGGTATAATACGAAATGTCCTACAACAAAACAACTTAATAAATCCGATTTTAAAATTCGTAAATACGCGTCTTTGTCCGTTTTTCCCTGTTATTGGCCATAGTAGAGAACATCGAAAATTACGATTTGTGCCACAATGGCGAGTCTGGAAGCGGTCACGTGATAGCCCGATTGTTCAACTATAGACATCAACAATTGGTGGGGTCTATTGTCAATCATCTCACACAGCGGAAAATCAACTATCATAATCATCCCTTTTCTCACAGACGAATCACAAAACAAAACCCCACAGTACTAGTGTACTGCCTGGTACAGTACTACCCTTTTTCTCTTGCTTAAAACCTTAGTTAGTTAATTGTCCTAATACACAGTTTGCCAAATTTCCAATCCACAAGTAGTCATCGTTCATCACTTCAAATGTCTGCTACCCTTTGTAGTGATAGTCCAAGAGAAGTGAGGAAAGTTGTTGGGACAACAACTGGCACGTTGATTCTGTCCGGTGGTGTAGTGCTGTAAGGAGAAGCTGGTGTATACTCATTTTGATCAGTATCATCATCGTCAAGATATGACGAATAATTGTGTATCCAAGTTTCAAAGTTTATTTGTCAAATGCACCAAACACAATGAAATTCTTGTGAATTAAGAATTAATTATAAAAAGCAATAATATAGCAATAATATACATAACACTGTACATTAGCAGCAGTTTAAATAGAGTACTAGAAAATAGCAGCAGTATGGGTAGTAGTATTGACCATTATAGATATAGCAAGTAAGGACAATAATATACATGACAATGTAAACTAGGAGACATTTTATAGAATTATTGAATATTATAGATACAGTTGTGCTCAAAGTTTGCCTACCCATGGTTTATTGGTTATGTATGTACCATATATAAAGAAAACACAAGTGAGCAGGCAAAACTTGTATTTTAATTCTTATAACCTACAGTTTAATGTGAATGCCATAACAGAATGGCACGGTCATAAAACAAAACATGGCAA